>OX328123.1:53157063-53167063 GCA_946811695.1 Gonocerus acuteangulatus | reverse complement strand
GTTGTAAACAACAGTAAGGAAACCTACCTGTCATAAGGTCCAACTAAACCATCTAGTTCAATTATCCACCATCTATTTTGCTATAGTATGCAGCACTAACAAAGACTCATAAACCAACCATTACAAGGTCCTGTTTCCATTGACTCTTTAAATCCTGTACGAAGAAATAATTAAATAATACAATTACTTACACTCTACATAAGAGAAACATTTCATTTATTCAGACACCAAGGGCTAGAAAACGACGTGACAGAAACACTGTGACATCCGACTCGAGTAAAACCACTAAGAACTAACGAGCTTTACGAATGAAAATGAGGTCCCTTAACAAATGCAAATGAGTTGAAGGAAACTAAAAGCAGGGCAAGAGTTAAGGAAAAATGTCTCGTCTGGAATTAGCGTTGTCAAGGAATCGTCTTGAATACACCCTAGTTACCATGTCGCAATTACTGGATATAAAAAATAAAAACTAGTAGATCATTTATTAAGGAATAAACATATTATATTTTAAACTTCGCTGGGTGACTACATCTCCTCATAAATTTCCGAAAATATATCACCAACGGTGCGGTTTTTAAAACCACAAATTTTTTCGGGCATTACAGCCGGCTTCTTCAGGTGGTACATGATGCTTGTTCGTTAACTGGAAACCAAATGTCCTTACATACACAGTTGAGGACATTGGTTCATTTGATGACTGAGACATTGGCAGAGAAACTTCGTTTATATTTCTAGCCTGAGGTACGGATCACGGATTATCTTGTACATTTTTTGCCAAACTTACCATCGCAAGTATATGTCGTTATCTTCACGTGTATCTAACCTGTACATTCTTAGTCATGGATCGACGATATAAATTCCGAATTAGAGAAGTTCGTAATGTATACGTACAAAAAGATAAAATAAAGTAAATTACCGCGATCAATTGTCCAATGAAATATTTTATAAACTTTTCCTATCATCACGAAAATAAATAATAATATAATTCCAAACTATAATAATCGAATTATAATCTCTACGTAAAAGCATTAGCAGTGACCTGCCAGAGGCAATGATATCCCACGGTAGATTTGGGGATGACGCAAGCCTAAATAATCCCCGCCCTATAATTTTAAATTTTTACATGTGCGTACATTTTTGACGAAATTTGTTGACAAAAATTAACTGTTTCTATTCTAGACTTTTCAAATGACATCCCTGGGATGAGAACGGAAGGCACTAAGATGACGCAGATCCTGTGAGTAGGACGTTTCTAGCTGTTCCGTTCATTTTATCATTTACTGATGACAACTTTAATTTTGACGTCCTATAGGCTATCAACAATCTACCTAAATTAAATAATTAAGTCATAAATAATTAGTTTATAACTTATCATTCATCAATAAATGCCATCCTAAAAAATTGGCAGGCTAAATGACTATTTTTGAATGGCAACAAGCTTCGGGCGATAAAGTCCTTCATAAAAAGAATAGAGCTCTAGGTACAGAAGCTACCCGAGAGAATAACTAGTCCTCACAAGACTTCGGATTGGACACAATACTAGCCCACTCTCACATAATGACAAAACAAGACATACCACTGTACACACAGTGTAGTTCGACTTAAAAAATCCCTTATTAATGAACTGCAGTAAACGACGAAAGTTGAACGTACCGCAAGACATGAATGAACTGTTGACGGATGGTTGTCCACACAAAGACACTATCCTACAGTTTTTATACGGAATACAAATTTGTATAAACACATATTATAGAAGCATATACACAGCAGGATTATTTGAATTTAAATTTTATATGTACAAACGAAGGCGAAAAACAATTTTTAGTTTTTTTATATTATTTTTAGCTTTTTCAATTTTAGACTTTATAGTTGTTCTTTTTACTTGTTTAATTTTTTTCCGTTTTTAATGCTTTATTTTTTAGTTGAAATTTTACATTTTATGTTATTTACTTTTGAAGGAATCTTTCTTGCACCAAACTTGTTCAATAAAGCAAATTGCCGTTGTAGCGGGCCCAGAAAAATCAAATAAATAAGTAACTTTTCTTTCATCAAGTCGATTTTTATTCTTAATGTAGTTGATTCGAATCCCTACATAAGTATAGTACGAGGTACGTATGTGTAAGATATAACCAGGGCTCAATTAACTCCTAGCTTAATATTTGGAAATATTATGAACGATATTGTTCATAATTTTAGTGAGTATCTACGGATGTTTTTATGACCTTTTAAATCTCAGCTTAATTTAAAAATTAGTGTTTTGAAATTCAGCCATTCAAATGTGTTTTTTTTTATAGAAAATTTAAACTTTATTTAATAATGTTTGAGGAAGAACCAGTAAATATGTAATTCATTATTTTAGCCTAATTTTCTCATTGAAATTGCTGACAGATAGAAATAGAATTTATTTGAAATTATTCATTAGAAAATAAATTGGGAGTCTAAATTCAAACTGAAATAAATAAGGAAAGTTGTTCTGAAGTCCTCTCTTCTTTGGATTTCCTCCACTTGAGGGTTCTAGACATTCTTTGTTCCTCGCGAAAAGGAGAAACTCATTAAAATACATCAAAGAGTACCGCACTTCAAAGACTTTTCTACAACTTGGTACCCACTTGGGGACTTTCCTCGGGATTCAAAGAGTTAAGAATGTTTTATGTAAACATCATTGGCAAATCTTAATCTTTTTAAATTAGTTATTAGATAATGTACAGGGTGTCCCAAAAATAATGGTCATCCGTTTGCCAGATGATTCTCCAATGTGAGATCGGAAAAAATAACCCCCCATATTGACCCCCGAAAAATTGACCTTGAAATTGTTATTCAAGGTCAATTTTGTTTTGCATATTTGCAATCTGCGAGTCGTAAGGATGAAAAAAGTCAACGGTACCATATGTCAGAAACGACTCCTTAGGGTCAAAACGACTATTAACAGCGTATACGTGGGCCATTCCATTCCAATCGACAAATGGTGGCCGATTTTGCTCATTTCTTTTTTTAAAGTTTCTAGTAACATCGCCTTATGCAAAAATACCTCCTTTGAATTTTGACATCTTCCAGTATAAAATATTATGAGTGTATTGTAAAACGGCCCTCTCAGCGACATTGATTGAAGAACCATAACTCACATTTTACAATGGACAGGAATGCCTTCTTGAGGTTATTCTCGAACCTTATCAAGAGCTCTTTCTTGCTTTAAGCTTTCATTGAATCGCCGAAATTACTCATTAGGGATGTCACAGGTCAAGTAGGAATTCCATGAACCATCCAGGCCCTTTCAGAATAGAGGATGGAGTAATTGCCCTCGCCTGATCCAGGCCTACTATGGAGCTGAGAATATTGGCCCAAGCTACGGGCGCCTCGAGGATGACGGACCACCGGATCCTTCGGGAAGAGCGTCTCCCTTCAGATCACAGCAAGTTCAAGAGTTGAGCCCCGTGGATCAGGAGCAGAGATCATTGTTTTGCAGGTGAGGACAAGTTGGAACGTCCTCCACACTTCCTCCAACGGATATTGTGGGCTGACGAAAGTTCGTTATCCAGTGTCATCGTCCACAGCAGACAAAATGGACGAGAATAACATGGGCATTTGAAAGAATTATGAGAATGTAGGTAAATAACTAGGCCGACCTTCACTAGTTATAAAAGTTTTATTTTACATAGCGCTTTCGAGATTCAATCTCATCATCAGTGCCTGTTGACAACAACATAACAAATAAAAAAACAAATCTACAAACTAGAATAAAATTTTAAACAACATTTTGAGAAATTTTTTAGTCACTAGAATAAAACCGTAAAAGTTAGAATTCTTAAGAAGAATGAAATAAATTAAAAATAAAAATTAAATTACAAGATTTGACGTCCAAGAATGAATAAAATATATAATTGAAGGATTAAGCCTTAACAACAAAAGATAAAAGGAAGCAAAAACAGGAATAAGAAAAAATTTGTGATGGGAATAAAAAATAAAAAATGGAAAAAGTAGGTGGGATAGAGAGAGTACGGACCTATAGATTGTGTCTGTGTACACGCGAGGCTCTCGCAGCAGACTGGCTTAACTTGCATATGCTCTGTATGCAGGCTGCTGGGACATTCCTGAGCACATCACCGTCTCCCTTAACATTAATATTCCTTTGGGAATGCGCCACATCCGCCAAACAAGCTATAGCTTCTAAAAATGTATTTTTTAATCAAAGTTGCCATAGACTTAAAGTTTATCCTAAGTATGTTACCAATAGTTTAAAAAATATTAGTGTACCATATAATGTCTTATTAAAATTTAAAATGTCGTACCTAAAATACGAGCTCAAAAAATGGTATAGAATAAGAGACAATTTATCATTTTATTTAAGGTTAATAAAGAGCCTATTGTTGCCTACTATGACAGGAGATGATTGGGACTCCTACGAGGATTCTGTTAAAGTATTGCATTGCAATAAGATAGCTTTAAAGGAAAGGAAAATCAAGAAAAAACTGGAGGCTTTAAAACAGTTTCGAGGAGATCCCAGCTATCTCTCGAACAATAGGGAGCCTAATTCCACTAGAGCTCGTTCTACAGATAGTAATATCACTCGTAGCGGACCTCAAAATGTAAATAATAATATTTCCTCTCAAGATGCTTTAAATTATTCTACTAATGATGTACCTGATAGTAATTATAGTTTTAACACATTTGCTGGAGCACCTCGAGTAATTAATCTAAGTAATATAGAGTTTAATGAGGATGAAATTAGGTTACTAAGTAAAGGTCTTCAATATGTACCACTAGATGGACCTAGGAGGAGTGATATTGTTGAGCTTGTGGCAGCCATCGAGTCTATTAGTATTGATAACCCTATGATTAGAGAAGCGGGGATTGAAATTGAAAAATTTTTGCGTTCGGACTTTTCCAAAAAGTACAAACGGAGCCCTGAATTAAGAATAATAAGAGGTTTAAAAACAAAAATTAAGGATCATGATCTCATTATCACGAAAGCCGATAAAGGTAAATCTTGTGTCATCATGACCAAAGATATGTATGAGGTTAAAACATTTGATTTACTAATTAAACAGGGATGCTTTCAATTAGAGGAAGACCCCACGGAAAAATACAACGAGGAAATAAAAAATGCTATTAAAGATAGTACCTTTATTTTTACTAAAAAAGAAAAACCATCTCTAATCCAAATGAATCCTTTACCTCCCCTTCTATATTGCCTCCCTAAGATTCATAAACTGGATATCCCGATGAGACCTATAGTTTCCTTTAATTCCGCACCCACTGAGAAAATCGCGAAGCGTTTAGTAGTAATTTTTAAAAATCTCACAAATTTTAACCCTAAATACTCGTTAAAAAATAGTAAAGAGTTCATAGACAAAATTAACCAAGATGAAAATAATTTCCCGAATAATCGATCTCTAATTTCACTTGATGTGGAAAATATGTTTTTGAATATTCCTCCATCTGAGGTTATTCAAATTTGTGAAATCTGGCTTAGTGTTAAAAAAGTCAACCCAGTTATGGCAAATGAATTTATAAATGTCCTATCCATATGCTTAAAACAAAATTATTTCAAATTTCAAGACAAATATTTTTCCTTTCGCACGGGATTAATTATGGGCTCAGCTTTCAGTCCACTGGCGGCCGATATATTCATGGACTATATAGAGGGGAGATTCATAATGTCGCATAGAAACCCCTTCTTGAAATACATTGACTTCTATGGAAGATATGTTGATGATATATTGATATCTTTCTCCGGGAATAAACAAGAATTAAATGCCCTACACTCCTATGTCAATGGCTGCCATAACTCTCTCAAGTTTGCTCTTGAAGTTGAAAACGAGGGAGTCATAAGATTCCTCGATCTCGAAATAAAGAGAGAAAACAATAAGCATTCGTTTAAGATCTTTAGGAAGCCAAGTGCTACAGACATTTTAATTCCAAACAACTCTCACCACCACCCACAATACAAGATGTCAGGAATCATATTTATGATTGATCGCCTAATAAACACCCCATTGTCTCCCGATAATTTTGAAAATGAACTCTCTTGTATCAAAAACATAGCTAAAAGCAATGGATACCAGGAATCACTAGTTAATAAACTAATGGAAAGAAGGTACAAGAGAAAAATAGACCTACAAGTATCAGGAGAAAGCACCGCCCGGATAAGCGACGTCTACCCTGTTAGCTTACCTTACCTAGGTGAAATATCTGAAAAGGTAGGAGCTAAATTAAAAAAACTGGGAATAAAAACTGCTTACCGAAGTAGAGGCTCTCTTGCGAGTAAGCTCTCGAACACTAAGGACACGGTCGATCCTCTCGACAGATCAGGAGTGTATCGAGTATCCTGTGTTACATGCGGTTCATCATACGTGGGTCAGAGTGGGAGAAAAATCAGGACAAGACTTAAAGAACATTTCACCAGGCAGGACTCCATATTTAAAAAGCATGTGATTCAGGAAGAGCATGACGCTAACGCCCTTGATTTTCAACTCCTCCATAGATTAAACAAGGGCAGTAAAATGGACAGGTTGGAGAATATTGAAATTAGAGCGGATGTGGCGCATTCCCAAAGGAATATTAATGTTAAGGGAGACGGTGATGTGCTCAGGAATGTCCCAGCAGCCTGCATACAGAGCATATGCAAGTTAAGCCAGTCTGCTGCGAGAGCCTCGCGTGTACACAGACACAATCTATAGGTCCGTACTCTCTCTATCCCACCTACTTTTTCCATTTTTTATTTTTTATTCCCATCACAAATTTTTTCTTATTCCTGTTTTTGCTTCCTTTTATCTTTTGTTGTTAAGGCTTAATCCTTCAATTATATATTTTATTCATTCTTGGACGTCAAATCTTGTAATTTAATTTTTATTTTTAATTTATTTCATTCTTCTTAAGAATTCTAACTTTTACGGTTTTATTCTAGTGACTAAAAAATTTCTCAAAATGTTGTTTAAAATTTTATTCTAGTTTGTAGATTTGTTTTTTTATTTGTTATGTTGTTGTCAACAGGCACTGATGATGAGATTGAATCTCGAAAGCGCTATGTAAAATAAAACTTTTATAACTAGTGAAGGTCGGCCTAGTTATTTACCTACATGATGATGAACCTTCACCAACCAGCTCCCAACACCTGTGAATTATGAGAAATTCTCGGCAGGTCCTAAGTGGAGTGAGGAGGAATTTGAAAGCAAGGTTAGTAGCTTGCCTCAAGAATTAAGTCCGAAATATTGAAGCTGCAGAACAGGCCCAATTGCTACGGGCGCTGGAATGATAATCTTACAACTTTAAAGATTTTTGTTTTGTTTTTTTTTTAGGTAGAAACTTTTTTATCTGCCCAAGGGCGAGGGCAAGTATTCTATCCTCTAGTCTAGGAGGGATTAGCTGGTTCATGAAATTCATACATGACCTGTGAAATACTTAATGAATAATTTCAGCGATTGATTGAAAGCTTATGACAAAGAGCTCTTGATAAGCTTTGAGGATAACCTCATAGAGGCATTTCTGTCAATTGTAAAATATGACTTATAGTCCTCTTATTAAAGCCGCTGAGAGGCTCGTTTTTCAATATACTTGTAATTTTTTATACTAGAAGATGCTTTTAAATAAAATCAAACGAGTTTTTTTTGTGTAAGGCAATGCTAATAGAACATGTAAAAAAAAAAAAAAATCTAAATCAGCCACCATTTGTCTATTGGAATAGAATGGCCCACGTATACGCTGTTAATGGTCATTTTGACCATAAGGAGTCATTTCTGACCTATGGTGCCGTTGACTTTTTTCATCCTTATGACTCCTAGATTCGAAATATGCAATAAAAAAATTTGACCTTGAATAACATTTCAAGGTCAATTCTGCGGGGGTTAATATGGGGGTTATTTTTTCCGATATCGCATTGGAGAATGTACTGGCCAACGGATGACCATTATTTTTGGGACACCCTGTACCTATTACAGTATTATACTAAATTTAATAAACAACTAATCTTTTATAAGACATATTCAATATTATAAGTGTTCAAATCAAATTAAAATAGAGAGAAAACTTTGTTATAAACAAATAAAATGGGCCACTCAATTACTCAATTAATTGGGTTGCTAGATACACAGCGTGCTTATCATCCATTCGGAAATTTGGTTAATTTTCAGGCTGAAGATGTTAGGAGTTCGGATCGAGAAATAGCGTTTAAAATTATGGAAACAAGAGAAAATGAAATCCCCAAAAAAACATAAATTTGAAATAGAGGCCAAGTTCCTCCCCCCACAAAAAAAACACTCCCTTCCCCAAAAATATCCCCTCCCAAAACCCCCCAAAAACGCCTTACCATCATACACTCCAAAAAAGTAGTATGAGTTAGTTTATTAAGTGCACCATATTTTCAACCAAAAATATTTGCCAATACAAGAGATGATACAAGAAAGAAATGTCCAAGTTCATTACTTGGAAGACCTCATAGTTACTTATTAAGAACAGTAAAGACACTTCAACTGACCTTTAAAAACAACAATAAAAATACTTATATCCAGTTACTAAAATATCACTTTCCTCAAACATGTATATTCTTAAACTTGGCAATATTTTATTTGTGCCGAAATTATTTTTAGAGAGAAAACTAAACATTGCCAAGTTTAAGAATATACCTGTTTGAGGAAAGTGATATTTTAGTAATTTGATATAAGTATTTTTATTGTTGTTTTCAAAGGTCAGTTGAAGTGTCTTTACTGTTCTTAGTAAGTAACTATGAGGTCTTCCAAGTAATGAACTTGGACATTTCTTTCTTTTATCATCTTTTGTCTTGGCAAATATTTTCGGTTGAAAATTACACAAATATTTTCGGCACTTAATACACTAACTCATACTACTTTTTTGGAGTGTTTGATAGTAAGGCGTTTTTGGGGGGTTTTAGGAGGGGATATTTTTGGGGAAGGGAGTGTGTCTTTGTAGGGGGAGGAACTTGGCCTCTATTTCACATTTATGTTTTTTTTGGGATCTCATTACTTTTTTCTAAGTATTAATTAAAACTTAGTTGCCACATACCTACTGGCTTTTGTACTTCATTTAAAACCAGGGTCTTTGGATTCTGCATAAAGTTCTCCTTACTGCTTGATATTTGATACCAATAAGTAGCATACCTATCTACATCTAATCACTAGACTAGAAAAGTTAGAAGCTCTTCCAGATGGCATTACTCTAGAGGACAAATTGATTGCTCTCTTAACTAAACTATTACACTGTAAAACACAGGAACCTTATCCCGAGGATAAAGATCACAATAGGGAAAGTGTAGAAGGCCTTCAAGAAAAAGATAAGAACAAAGACGATACATTTTGGGTTTGTGATCCTAAAATTCGTAATTTAGATGGCTCGACTATGAAAAACTTAGTATCTGCTTTCAAGTATATTATGCAGTTAACCCCTACGACTTTATTTACTACATTTAAGAAAGAAGTCACAACTGATGTTGTTAAGATGCGTCGAAATGTTTCTTAAAACATCAAATATAGGTTCTCCTTACCTAGAAGATTCATTTGATACCCCACATGATGGGTTTCAGAAGGAATGATGGCTTTCCGATGGAACAAAAAGTACAAAACGTCATAGGTAATATGACACTCCCGTATCAAGACCTACCTGCCTGCCAAGTTTGGTCAAAATAGTCCAAACGCTGTGAATTTGTATAAGACACAAACATACAGACAGACAGCTGAAAGACCTTTTTTACCTAGGCTAGTGCATTCTCCGGACCAAGGCTTACCTGTGTCCCAAGTTGGGTCAAAATAGGTCAAGCGGAGTGAATTTGTGTAAGCAACATACATGCAGACAGACAGCTGATAGACGATTTTGACCTAGCATATGACACTCCCCGGATAAAGACCTACCTATGTACCATGTTTGGTCAAAATTGATCAAATCGTGTGGATTTGTATAAGGAATAAACAGTTAGGCAAACAGCTGATAGACGATTTTGAACTAGCCTATGACACTCCCCGGATCAAGACCGACATGTGTGTCAAATTTTGTC
>OX328123.1:53019563-53152063 GCA_946811695.1 Gonocerus acuteangulatus | reverse complement strand
TAATTCGTACATAAAAAACTTGGTAATATTAAAACAAATATTTTTTTAAATTTAATACTGTTAATTTGGACTTATTTTTTTAAGTACCTATTATTAGCACAGGTATCCCTTATTGCGATTTTTTTCACTTTAATGATAGTAACAACTATAATTCCTTAAAAAAATGAATGTCAATCTTTTATCAATGTATTTGACTTGAGATTGACAACAATTTTGCCAGTGATTTGTATGAGCAAAGCTGAGTTGGCTGGTTCTCCTGTTGAAAGCCTGGATGTAAAGGATTACCGAACTCATTTGCATTAATACATCTGCTGGATGTTGGGAGAGCTGCAAGGGAGATTAGGGCTTTTCGTATACCCAAGTTTCACCATATTCATAAGACTCTCTCTTGCAAATTACCAGTTCTACATGAATCTAGAACTCTTGTGAGGGAAATACAGTATTTATTGCTATATATAGACTCTTCTCTCAATCAAATATGAAAGACCGATTCGAAGAAAATGCGCCATCTTTTATCTATTCAAAGCTTACATCTGGTGTGATTATAAAAATTTGGAATTTAAATTCCAAAGTTTGCCTTTAATGTGAGTAACTATCCTCAATAAGATATAAATGTACTAAACCACTGTATAATAGTTAATTTCCGAATGTTTATTTTTTAGAAAACTTAACCCTTTCCGTATCAAGACAGGCGCACGGTGAAGGGTTCTGTTCTACGGGATACTGACTCCCAGCCTCGGGTCCTTTTGCTGTAAGGAATACTTTTGACACTCGCTCAAAGCGTCTCAACTTTGAGCGATCTCCTTGTCGAATTAAAACTCGTCTTTTGTAATTTTTATTTTTGGTTTATTTACTATCATTATTAATTTTTATTTATCTTAAAATAATTTTGAGTTTCGTTTATTTTTAATGTGGAATAACTTCGTATAAAACAACGCTACATCCTTTGCAAGTAAAAAAAAAAAAAAGAATTGTTTTTGTTCTTTATATTCTTTCTGTTATGAATAATTATAAGTGAAATATGTACACAATAACTACGGAAAATGAGTTTCCAGTCCTCTGTTTTAATCTGTGGCTTTGGACATAACACCGGCGGAATAGAAAACTTTTATTTTTTTTTAATTTACGCCTGAATAGCTAACACGGACCCAAACTTCGCTGAAATACCCTCTAGTTTCAGGCTGGAATACTAGAAGTAAGCCACGGTAACGCTAGGTAGCTCTAAAGTCGAGCTCCCCACTGCAGGACTTGCATTACCTCGGACTTGTATACAGGTCTATGGTGGTGGGGGGGGGGGTTTACTCCGGAGCCAAAGTAGTTATTTGTCAATTACAGCCATTATTTTTGTTATATTTCAACGAAACTCTGTATTTGTCGTGGTCAACTGAATTAAAAAAATGTGTTGTAAAAATAAACTAAATCGGTTGACTAGAAGGTACTCAGGACCGAAACTACTAATTTCCTTATACCGGTCGTAATTTCTGTTGTATTGTTACGAAACTCTGTATACGTCCTGGCAATCTAATAAGAAAGAAGTTTTGTGAAAATAAACTAGATCGGTCTATTGTAAGGGGGGGGGGTTTACTTTGTACTATGTATGAATTGAATTCTCCAGCCAAACGTTTCGCGGAACTCATCACGATCAATAGGTGAATATGTGAAGCTTTGTGTATTTATTACGTAGTGTAGTACCCCGCATACACAAAACTCTGGAAGGAAATTAATTACAACATTTATAATTGAAACAGCTGCTCATAAAAGCCAAAGAGCAGAACACTTTGTTTTTATTTTATTTACCTATATAGGTTATTTTAAGCAAATTATTCAGGAATGCACTTGACCCTACCCAATTCTGAGGAAAATGCTTAGTTATGCAGCTCCTGCGCGACGGACTTTTTCTCAATGCGGGGATTTAATTCTGGATATTTATTTATGAGAAAATGTCTGTAGTTAATAAATAATTCTATAACTATTTCTAGTCTGCGGTTATAATGTGTGTAGAGTTTGTGTAACTATCTAAGGTTAATGCAGTTTCATAATGGAGGCCTTAATACGGTAGTTGAAGGCATGTAATGCCTGAGGAACTTTAGTTGTCTGAGGCTTGTGTGAAGCCCCTGAGGTCAAAATAGTTGCTTAAACTGTCAAATTATTCCAGGCTTGTTTTAGCAGCCCGAACAGGCTAAACAGTCTGAACATTGTATGTTGACTGTACCCTCTGTCCTGGTCATTAATCAGAGACAGAGCATAATAGAGGCTGACAGAGAGCTTTTCAAGTCTTTAATGATTAGCAAATGTAAATGTTTCTCTGCCTAATGTTTTGTGAAAATACTATTGATAATTCAAAACTGCACACCTACCTACTGGAAAATCACCATTGCCTACATAATCTAGATATATTGCTATACCTGAGATTATTGGAGTAGTTTCGATATCTGTTAGAGTGTAACTAACTCATCTACATGTTTTCTTTGCATCTTGAAGGCATTGAGAATGACACATGGTTCTGGATTTTAGAATTTGAGTGGCTATGAGATTTTGACGGCGGAACTCCAGAGGACGTCCATTTATTTAAATCTTAATGACACTCATACAATACCCATATACATATACATTGGAACGTCTAGAGGACGTTCGTCGGACTGAACGTACGCTGGCTGTCTTGTCGATTGCTTAGCGGCTATCTTGTACATGGTTTTAGCGCGGTTCCTCCCTCTCTTCATAGGGAGGAACCCAGCTTGATCATAAGATTGACCTCATGAAACAATCCGGAAGTGCCGACTAGAAAATTTCACGTTTCAGACCCCCTAGAGAACGAAAATAACGGTGGTTCAAATTTGTATACATATATTTGTCTGTTCGCTCTTTCCTGGCCTCAACAATGGTCCGATTTTGATGAAATTTGGTACAAAAATCGTTCGTCTAATTTGAAAGGTCAAGTTCGTTAAACAGCAGAATCCGTCCACCAGAACAAGGTTTTTGGAGCGAAATTCGCACGAATAAAAATCGTTATGCTGACTTCATATGCTTGCAAGTTCTCGTTTTATAGGTTTATTCGCCTATAAAAACGAATGAAAACATTTTTAAGGTGATAGATTTATCCGTTTTCGAGAAAACAGAAAAAATATTTGTTGAATCAAGCTTTTGGTTTGGGTACTTAGAATCATTAAAATATTTTATTTTTAGACAGGAAAAGTTTTGGTAACTTTGTATATTTTCTTTAATATCTCGAAAAGGGTTGGGAATCTTGGTAAGCGGGAGGTAACAATTCAAAAGCTTACTAAATTCTCTACAAAAAAGATTCCGAAGCAATTTTCGGTTAGGCGTAGTTAATTGGAGAAATATGTGCTTAAAACATCAAATGTGTATGTTTTGTTCTTTTAAACGGGTTTTTGTAGTTGTTTAGCTCACTTTTTAATAGGTTGTTTTTTTTTAATTGGAATTATTTGTAGAATTAGTACTATAGTAGAAGAGTACAACAAAATTTAAACATTTTGATATTTTTCAAATCATTGAACAGTAAGATTAGTATCTCTAGGAGTGGATGAAGGGTGCCTGACCCTTTTTCTGTCAGTTAGAGGTGAGGGTCTGGGAGGACCTATTTGACGTCATAAATTATTTTACGAAAGGTCTAACCAAAATTATAACTGTTTCTATTTCAACCTTTCCAAATGGCATTAGGATTAAGAACGGAACCGCGCTAAGATGATGCAGTTCCTGCGAGTCGGACTTTTTTATATTAATACTATTAAAAAGGGCTTATTTATTATTAATTTTAAAATTTCCTTAATTGGCAGTTTTTCATTAATAATAGTTGGCTTCTAAATAAAACATAAAAAAGTCCGACTCGCAGCTTTTTTATGTTTACACGAAATTCAGCAAGGAAGGGCTTTGCAGTGAAAAAAGCAATTGGCAGTTCCTGAAACGTGAATTTGAATTATTTAGATGTTGAATAAAGCTGAATAGGCTGGTAATTGGAATATTACATCTCTCATTTTATTTAGAGGGAGCTTATGAGCACAGTTACGACTTGGCCTGACCTACTAATTTGACACTTAAGATAATCAAATAAAATAGAAATTGTCATTAATGGAAATAGATTAAATAAAATGTTTTTAAGTGTAAAGAAATCGGTACTTTATAGTCAGTTCCAATTCCTTTGAATTTTAAAGGTAATTTATGGAATGGTAAGAAAGGAGGGTTGAGATTAATTGAGCCTTTATTCTCAAGAATTCCTTCTCAGCCTATTAAATTGTGGAACTCTTGAGATTTACATTTCCTGACTCCTAAAACTACCATTATTTCGGGCATGCGATTAATTCCCTTGGTGAAAAAATCATTCGATTTTTAAATGTGGTTACAATCAATAGCCAGTAAATTATTCACGTTTGATAATCTAAAATTAATAATTTTTAAACAATTTAATAAATATAGAATCCAAGATTGGATATATGTTTTGAAGATTTTTACTGCGTAAATTTTTTTAAAGTGTGCAGTAGAAATATGATAAATTTAAGTTATAACGATTACGGACAGAACAGACAGAGAGGAAAAGCGCCTACCAGATTTCAGAGACTACTTCAGTATTGCCCTGTAAAATATTAAAAAAATATAAACTTACTAAATCATATTACTTAAAGAGAAGTTGCTTTAATAAGTGTAATATTTCGTTTAACAAGGGAAAAATACAAAGGAGATGAAAGATCTTGCTTTGAATGTGTTTTATTCGATATGCCATGACTTGAAGCCTATTAACTGAAACCCGCTCGCAAAACTCATCATTTCGTCGCAGGCTTGGGCATATTCATTATCATAATTACAATTACGATTATAACCACAGACCAAGGAGATATGATTAAGATTAAGATTATAATTTTAATTATAACAGTGATTACGATTACACATGTAATCACATTTCTGGTTATAATTAAACTCGAATCACAACATTTTTCTGTCTCTTTAATTACAACCAAAGATGTGATTGAATCTGTAATAGTAATAGTCCCATAGCCAGTTTCATGAAGTGATTTATGCACCTTGAAATTTTGCTATAATGTACCTCTTAGGTAGATAAGATCACCAGGTACTGCACATAAGGGAAGTAGCAAAAAAATATTTCCCAAAAATAGAGTTTTATTCAGAAGCCAACCATTTATAATGTAAAATTAAGACAATTTTACAGTGAATAATAAATATGGACACTTTAAAGGGGTATGACACGCAAAAAAAAAAATAAAAATAAATAAAACTTAATTATTTTTAATCTAATATTAAATGAGAGTTTTATTCGCGCTGCCATTTAAACCGGAACTGCTGTACAAGATCATGTGAGCAACAACCAATGAGAGCGCAGGGAATAACCACAACTGCGCGGTTCTCTCATTCACTCTTACGGTTACGTGCAGTGTATTACAGTCTATCATAAGCAACATTTATTTTTATGTTTCCTGATAATTAAACCCCACAATAGTGTCTGCTCTTTTGTAATTATTTTCAAATATGTTTATTGAAGACGCTGTTTAAATCGCAGCGTGAATAAAGCACTTCATTTAATATTCAAAATAAAAACTAGGTACTTTGATTTTTTTTTAAATTTACATTTTAACCCCCTTAAAATTTTGCCTGCCTTATTTATTATTAATTTTAAAATTTCCTTAATTTGCAATTTTGCATTAATAATAGTTGGCTTCTAAATAAAACACAATTTTTGGGCAATATTGTTTTGCACCAATGCGCAGTAACTGGTGTTCCAAGGTATGTCCAGGAAACACATACTTACCTTCTTATCTACCCCAGAGGTACATTATAGCAAAATTTCAAGGTGCAAAAAACACTTCATGAAAAGTGCGTTACCAGCTCTCTGACCAGAATCACTTTTGTAATTACGATTATAATCGTAGACGTAATCATATCTCCAGGGTCTGTGATTATATTTGTTATCGTAATCACATCTTGAAAGCCTGTGGTTATAGTCGTAATCGTAATTATGATTATAACTATGCCCATAATTATAATTGTCGCCAATATTGCGGGAATCAAACAAATAAATAAATAAACAATGTTATGAAATATTAATGTACGAGTGGACTCTTGACTTCTAAAAATCATTAGTATTTTCCTAAAGAAGCAATCGCCAAAAGTTGCGAAACTTTTAATAATTTATCCTTTTTCAATAATAACTAGTAATATTAGGGCAGTAATTATCCAAAATAAATTCATTATCTAAAGCTTTCTTTAAGAAAGAATTAATTAAGAAAGAATAAATTAACTATTGAAAGTTTATATTAATTTTTTACTTTACAGGAGTTGGTGAAGTTTTCTAGAAGTTCTTATAACTTTGATAACCAAAGATCAGTCAGTCTTCTTAGACTTTACTTTTATCGTTCGACATAAACGTTTAGAGCACATTTTCTCTTCATGTAGTAGAATTATATGAAGTTTATATAAAATTTTAATTGATGACGTGAGACGGCACAATTTTATGGCGTCGATCCGATGACACAATCCAGATCAATGCCGTCGAAAAAGTACAATTTCTAAAAACCTATCACCCCCAAAACAGAACTTTAAATTAAACTAACACGTACACCTTTTATAGAAAGATTTTTTGGGCTAAAGTCCATGGAAAACGGGAACTTCTGTCAATGGAATTGCGGGAAGACACAAATATACGAAGTTTCACGAGGGGTATTTTCCGGTAGCTGTGAGTTTTGAAATTTTAGCATAAATATTTCTGCATCATTGGGTCGATGTAATTACCGGCAATTTTGCCTTCGATGAGGTAGGACAGAAGCCACAATCCGTTTGGTATTGGATGGGCATTCTGATAGCCACAATATTAATTTTTCTTTTCTGGATCAATGAATGAATCTCGATAAATTAATTTAGAGTCAGAAAATTCAAGATATAATCAAAAGCATAAAAATGATCCCCCGTTCAAGAAAAAAAAAACTGAATCTAGGCGCTAATAACCTAGGGGTTAAGCGCCATGAAAAAAAAAATTGTAATATCATCTGATCGTTAATTTTTTTTTTTTTTTTTTTTATTTATTTATGAGCATCCATGCGCATCTAAGGCGTTTCGCTCCAAACAGTTATTGCATATATACATCTAAAAACAAATGGTATACATCCAAATATATATACACATACATTATACATCTATAAACAAATTATATGTAGAAATGACAATATATTCACATCTAAAAACGAATAGTATATACAAATGACAATATATATTGTCATCTAAACATCTAAAGACAAATGGTACACATATATACATTTAAAAACAAACAATACGTATATATATATATATATATATATATATATATATATATATATATATATATATAAACAAATGGTATTATTTATATACATCTGGTTGATCAATGGGATTACACAATTAGACATAGTTACTAATTCATTAATTACATGTTATCGTTCTTTACAGTTTACCAAGTGGCGTAATATCTTCCTTATGTTTTTTATTGCAATTGTTTGAATATAGTATTGAGATGGGGTAAAAAAAAATAATAAATTTGTATTCATATATTTTAATGTGATTTTCTTTTGGAATCACTTGATTATTTGTGAATATTCACATTTTTTGTGATTATTTACAATTTTTTCTATGAATTTATTTGTATTCGCAGGGAAATTTGCGAATAAAATTTTATTTTTATATACGTAAAAAAAATAAATTCGTATTCACACAATACGAATTTATTTATATTCGAATTTACAAATATATGAAGTACGAATTCCTATTTTTATTTATAAATAAAATTATGCCCATCTCTGTCTTCCTACATGTGATTAAGGCTAGTTTATGCTATCTCTTCGGGACGGACTATTTGTCCAGTCATTACAAACTAATTTATAGTTAACTTAAAGAGTAGATATAATCATTGGAACTAGAGTTCCTTGAAATGTTGTGTAGTGTTTTATCGCCGCACCGAATCCCTGTGGAGTTTTCCTCCCAGCTCATCTCCTCCTACATGTGATTAAGGCTAGTTTATGCTATCTCTTCGGGACGGACTATTTGTCCAGTCATTACAAACTAATTTATAGTTAACTTAAAGAGTAGATATAATCATTGGAACTAGAGTTCCCTGAATTGTTGTGTAGTGTTTTATCGCCGCACCGAATCCCTGTGGAGTTTTACTCCCAGCTCATCTCCTCCTACATGTGATTAAGGCTAGTTTATGCTATCTCTTCGGGACGGACTACTTGTCCAGTCATTACAAACTAATTTATAGTTAACTTAAAGAGTAGATATAATCATTGGAACTAGAGTTCCCTGAAATGTTGTGTAGTGTTTTATCGCCGCACCGAATCCCTGTGGAGTTTTCCTCCCAGCTCATCTCTTCCTACATGTGATTAAGGCTAGTTTATGCTATCTCTTCGGGACGGACTATTTGTCCAGTCATTACAAACTAATTTATAGTTAACTTAAAGAGTAGATATAATCATTGGAACTAGAGTTCCCTGAAATGTTGTGTAGTGTTTTATCGCCGCACCGAATCCCTGTGGAGTTTTCCTCCCAGCTCATCTCTTCCTACATGTGATTAAGGCTAGTTTATGCTATCTCTTCGGGACGGACTATTTGTCCAGTCATTACAAACTAATTTATAGTTAACTTAAAGAGTAGATATAATCATTGGAACTTGAGTTCCCTGAATTGTTGTGTAGTGTTTTATCGCCGCACCGAATCCCTGTGGAGTTTTCCTCCCAGCTCATCTCCTCCTACATGTGATTAAGGCTAGTTTATGCTATCTCTTCGGGACGGACTACTTGTCCAGTCATTACAAACTAATTTATAGTTAACTTAAAGAGTAGATATAATCATTGGAACTAGAGTTCCTTGAAATGTTGTGTAGTGTTTTATCGCCGCACCGAATCCCTGTGGAGTTTTCCTCCCAGCTCATCTCTTCCGAGTAGAGCGTTCCATTTTTCATGACTGTATATATTTGTAAGTGACTGGATAGTGAGGCCGAGAGCGATGGTAGATCTGGGAGCGGACCCTTAGATCCATCAGTGTCCAAGACACTTGCCAAGGGTGTAGCCAAGAACCAATCAGCTCCCTTCACTGAAGGCAGCTATTTCTTATTGGCCTGTCTTTCTATCCGCTCCAACGGTCCTCGGGGACTTCTCTTATTATTTACTATGGATCACTTTAGGATCCAATCTACTGTATTTATTTTTTTCTTTTTGGGAAAGGGCGGGAGTTAGAACGAAAAATTGGCAGATTAAGGGAAATTGGCCGGAATTTCTTCGCTTTTCTTTCTGTTCTTCATTCTTGTTTGAACTTATAATGTAGTGTAATAAGTTTAAATAAAAACTACATTCATAGGAAGAGTCTCAACATTGCATTTTTCCATATTTTTATCTTATCATCACTTACAATGGAAAGAAAATAAGGTCACACACAAAAAAAAAAAATAAAAAAAAAAAATAATGATGGAATTTTAATAAAGAGCAAGAGGCTATATTAGAAGTTTTCAAAGGAAATACGGAAAATTCAATTTTCGTCCGCCCCCACGTATTGCCCTCTTAGGCATTATAGGTTGCCACCCTTATGCCAAAAGCCAATGGAACCCAGAAGTTCGGACCACCTGCAGATGCACCGCACTGTGGGGCCAAACGACATTTTGTGTTTCAAAAAAGGCCACAACCACTAAATCTTAACTGATTTCAGTGCTTGTTTTTTTTTTTTTTTTTTTTTTTCATTTTTTTATTTTTATTTTTTTTTTTCATTTTTTTTTTTTTTTTTTTTTTTTTTTTTTTTTTTTTTTTTTTTTTTTTTTAAATGAAAGCTAATAAAATTTAGAGCAACTTTGCCTATGTTTTTTTGTGTTTTACCTGTTTATTAAATTAAGTGAAAATAATTCACGAAGTTTTACAATTGAACATAAAAAAATATTTTATTTTTCATCTAACTTAATATTAGCACTGATAACGTTAAAATTAAGCATTTAAATCCTGATTAGATGTGGAAAAAATCAAACTGACACGCCTTTAAATCGTAAATTTATCTTAATTCAACAATGTGATTAATTGAAATAATATGATTTTTGAATGATTCGAATATAGATTTTGATTTTTTCCAAACAGGATTAGAATAGAATAGTATTCATTAGATTAGAATAGTATTCATATTCATTGTAAAAGAATTCATTATTTTATGTACATACCTAATCAAAATACGTGTAGTATCCAGAAAGGATGGCATACGTAGATAAATAAACTCCCACGCTGGAGGGTTACTCCAACGTGGAAAACATGAAAAAAAAAACAGGATTAGAATGTATAATTTCTACGTTATCAGTGCGGATATTAAGTTAGGTGAAAAATGACATATTATTGTATCTTCAATTGTAAAATATCCTGAATTATTTACTCTGAATTATTTTCGAAATTCAATAAACAGGGAAAACACAAAACAAAAATCCGGCTGGACCAAGTTATTCTAAATTTCACTAGCTTTCATTTAAAAAAAAAAAAAAAAAAAAAAAAAAAAAAAAAAAAAAAAAAAAAAAAAAAAAAAAATATTATTAAAATCGGCGGAAATTGACTTAGAGGCGGAAGCCTTTTTTGAAACACGAAATTTCGTTTGGCCCCACTGTGCGCCGGGTCAACTGTAGCATAGCATCTAGCCAATTTAGGAGAATTTACTAAAATTATTAAAACTATACATTCCTAGTTTTAATAATTTTAGTAATAATTATATATATATATATATATATATATATATATATATATATATATATATATATACACATTATAATATTTATATTTGTATATATACATATATTATTATATATATACATTCCTACTCTACTTAAATCCTACTGACCAATACATGGCAAAATGCAAATTGCACACAAACCTACACGTTATATTGTATTATTCTCCTCATGATATCACAGGCCACCAGGTGTGGTTGGATGGCTTAAGGTTAACTCCAAGTCATCCTAGAATCCTTCCTAACAAGGAAGGTATTCGGCTGACAACTGGTGAAACCTGAGGCGTTGTCAAGATACCTTTATCAAATTAAATAATTGATATGATTGTAGACTCTAATATTTCTGTAAATAAATAAAATATAAATATATTGTATTACAACATTTGACAATATCGAACTAACGGTATTGTACAAAGTATAAAATCTCTTAATTTGTCACTTTGTAAAATTTGTAAACATTTTTATTAATTGAATAAATTGCATGAATTATTTTACTATTGTATTTTTTGTACAATTAAATGTATAATGAACTGCTTAATTGATTTATATGTATAATTCCATTTCTAAATTTGGAAGTATATATGTAAAAATGTATTTAGACATATATATGTAATAATTTGTTTTTAGGGAATCGCATTAGTTTCGGATGCCCATAAATAAATGAATTTAAAAAAAAATTATTACCCCTTCCAGCTTATCAGTCCAGTCAACGAACAGTTATAGATGGAAATTTTTGGTACACAATTTTTGAATTCGTAACTTTGTTTGGCCTAGATAGAAGGTGAACAAATCAAAAGTCCTCACCCCTAGCCTTTAAGCCGGGGGGAAGGGGGGTTTAGAAGGTCCCATTTTTCGGGTTTTCACTTATATCTCGGAAATCCTGCGTCCTAGCGACATAATTATTCTATAACAAATGAAAGCTTATTAAATTTCCTACAAGTTTTATTCTATAAAGGTTTTTCGAGATATCTTTAGTTTTCGAAATATCCGTTCTTGAAAGTCTGTCATTTTGGGGAAAAACACACTTCTTTCTATTCTCGAGCGGATATCTCTTCAACCATGCACCCAAAAAATAAATGTCGGTTATGGGGTTGTAGACCAGTCCATTCGCTTCAATAATATATATTACAATACTATTTTATGTATTTTCTTTCAAACGTTATATACGCACTTACTTGGTCTTAGCAAAACCATTGCCAATATAATGGTCAAGATGTTATACAATTGAGTGTGAATAACTGGTCAGAGGCCCAAAATTATATATATCGTACTATTTATACGTCCAGTACTACCTATATTTACATAATGAAGTATATTTTGGACAATACAATGATTGGAAATGGTGAGAAATTGATCGGTTCTTTGTTCGATACTTGTTGCAAGATATTACGATGAACACTAAAACTGTTTTCAAAGTTGAAGAAAAATACATAAAATAGTAAAGTTATATATATTATTTAAGCGAATGGAAAGTACTACAACCCTGTAGCCGAAATTTATTTTTTGGATTCATCGTTGAAGTGATATCCGCTCGAAAATAGAAAGAAGGGTGTTTTTTCCCAAAATGACGAACTTTCACGAGTGGATATTTCGAAAGCTAAAGATATCTCGAAAAACTTTATAAAATAGAACTTGTAGGAAATTTAATAAGCTTTCATTTGTTATAGGATGGTCATGTCGCTAGGACGCAGGGTTTCCTAGATATAAGTGAAAACCCGAAGAATGAGACCTTCTAACCCCCCCCCCCCTTCCCCTGGCTTAAAGACTAGGGGCGAGGACTTTTGATATGTTGACCTCCTAACTAGCAGTAACAAAGTTATGAAGTTAGAAAATGGGCTCCAAACATTTCCACCAATAATTCTTAGTTTCCTGGGCTGTTAGTCCCTACATTTCAGAGTTCACGATGAGCACTGAAATTATTTTTACGTTTGAAGGAAAATACATAAAATAGCAAAGTAATGTATATTGTTGAAGGGAATGCAATACTCTACAACACTATAACCGTGATTTATTATTTTGGTACATCGTTGAAGAGTTATCCGTTTAAAACGGGGAAACAATATGCGGCAAAAGTGTTTTTCCCCAAAATGACAGACTATCAAGAGCGGATATTTCGAAAACTAAAGATATCTCGAAAAACTTTACAGAATAGAACTTGTAGGAACTTTAATCAGCTTTTATTTGTTATTGAGTAGTCATGTCGCTAGGACGCAGGGTTTCCGAGATATAAGTGAAAACCCGAAAAATGGGACCTTCTAAACCTAGGGGCGAGGACTTTTGATATGTTCACCTCCTATCCAGCCCAAACAATGTTACGAAGTCGAAAATTGTGTTCCAAAAATTTCCACCTACAGCTGTTTTCAAGCATTCGTTGCTTGGACTGTATCCAGGGTTCGTTATGAAAACACTACAAAAATCCTTTAAAAAAAATCCAATAACTTCAGAAATAATGAGACTTCACGCTCGCCATACATTACTTGTGTTCCTATCCCCATTCGTTTATGTGAAATTATTGCACGTACAAAAAAAAAAAATATATTATTTGCAGCTATTGATTGTTTTACTTATTTTTAATTATTTATTTCTATATAACAATATATATATTATTCCAGAAATCAAAGATGAAGAACCAAAAACAAATGATTCTGATTATTGGAAGATTGATTATTGGAAGTTTCCATGAATAGAAACGTGTTGCATTCAATTCTGCTCTTCATCCATAACACGTAAAAACGAAGCGTGATAGTTTAGAAGCGTGATGTGATTTCTAATAAAGCAGGACTGGATTTACAGATGAATGTGAAACGTAGAACAAAGGACGCCGATGAATTCAAATTCGCGTATTCATGAAATAAATCCTATTTCATGTCTTCTATTCATTTGAAATTGCTTATAAAGCAGGTTTCATTATAAAATTAAAATTCATGTTGAATCTCGAATAATACAGTATTAAAACGTATTTTTATCCAATTCACTGTTACACAAATGAAAAAAATACATGTCTCTATGTTTATGCCAGCATATATATTTTGTGATTGTATCTTTTTATCCTTTTCGTACACCAAAAAGACCGTCACGCAGGAGCTGCATAACTAAGCACTTTCCTCAGAATTTGGGTAGTGTAGATTGCTTTCCAGAACAATTTGCTTAAAATATCCTACATAAATAAAATAAAAACATGAATAGTTCTCTTTTAAATTAAAGTTATGTTTACACATGGTACCTATTACACTTCGTAATAAATACAAAAAACCTCATATTATCGTATTTTGATCTAACGCAGGAACAGGATACAGTCACTCTAGTGGTAGAAAGCGCTCCTTGCGGCGGCTTTGTGAACCTACGTCTGACGGGCTTTTCTATTGAAATATATTACATATTAAACCCCCGCTTTCCGATTGACCGATTCAGCTCATTTCTACAACACTTCTTTCTCATGAGTTACCCACGACGTATACCGTTTCGTTACAATACAGCAGAAATTACGACCGGTATGAGTATATTAAGAATTTGGGTCAGGAGTAAACCCCCCCCCCTTCTAATGAACCGATTTAGTTTATTTTTACAACACATATTTACCTGTAGATTACCACTACGAATGCCGAGTTTCGTCGAAATATACCAAAAATCACTGCTGGTAGTGGCGAATTGGTATTGTGGGTCCGGAGTAAACCCACCCCCTCCTAATGAACCGATTTAGTTTATTTTTACAACAGTTATTTACCTGTGGATTACCACTACGAATACCGAGTTTCGTCGAAATATACCAAAAATCACTGCTGGTAGCGGCGAATTGGTATTGTGGGTCCGGAGTAAACCCCCCCTCCTAATGAACCGATTTAGTTTATTTTTACAACAGTTATTTACCTGTGGATTACCACTACGAATACCGAGTTCCGTTGAAATATACCAAAAATCACGGCTGGTTCTGCACATCGGCGCAAAATAAAGACCATTTTTACTACAAATATGTTTATTTTGCAAGAAATGAATCTGCAGTCAAAATTCTTTTCTTTTTTTTTTTTTTTTTTTTCAAAATAGTCATATTTTTCCTTGCAAAGAACTTGATTTTCCGAGGGTGAAACAGACCTCGGATTCGAATTCAGCGACCCTCAAAACCATGGAAGCTCTAGTTATTTCTTCTTTAACGACTTCTTACCATAATCTGATCTTCAAATGCTTTTAAACCTGACGTAAGGGAGGCAAGCGGACTCCGGATTTGGATTCAGCTTGTCGAAATATATAAGAATATATGCATGGTTTCTTCGGAAAATACTACTTTTTTATTTGTGTGCCTGTGTTATGTACGAAGTAATTTGTTTTTTAATTTTATTTCAAATAACTAATTATATATTCCTCAATGATTGCTAATAATAATGAAAAAATCGTCTCTTGTCATGAATACATTGAAAAATGATGTAAGTTTTGGCCTTCATCAAGGTGCTGGACAGGTAAGCAAGTTAATTTCCTCAGCAGCACCTGCTTTGAATGTCTGATGAGTTTACCTTCGTATTGATCCAACTAGACACCATTTAAGATGCTCAAAATTCAGTTTCAAGGTAATTCATCTATCACTATGGCTAACACTAAAGTAAAAATTAATTCTGTGCAAAACATAATACAAATCATTTGTCATGCCGATTGGTGATGACCGTCGTCACTGGCAACGGCGAGAGTATCACGAGCAAGCACTTTCGACGTAAGTACAACATTTTCAAGCACTTTCGACGTAAATACACCATTATCAAGCAAGGCTGGGACATCACCATATTCGCGTGTAATTAAGGTAAACCTGAAGGAGAGCGTCCTCAACACCGATTGTCTTCAAAGTTTGCACTATAACGTATTTTCATGCACTAAACACGAATCCGTTGAAAAAAATTGTTGTTCTCAACCAGGAAAGAAGTTATTTAAAAAAAAAAGTTCACTTTTATGAAGGTTAGGGAAGACTGCCTTGGACGACTTTTGGGCATAGAATTCTTTTTATTTCTGCGAGTTGGATTGACTAGGGGTTTTGATGTTTTCTTGAGCGAGCGGAAACGCATAGCACGTATGCCCAAAAGCGACAGTTTACGACCAAGTCAGCTACCACAAGGTGAGTCTAAATTTCAATTACACTTCGTCATTAAGGACTATTGCGCAGGCACGTGTTTACATATAAGCTGTTTACCCCGTCTTTTATAACCTCCATAACAGTGAACTTTAGTGCTTAATAACTTCTTTCCTAGTGAAAAGCGAGCTTTTTTTCAACGGATTCGTGTTTAGTGCATCAAAATACGTTATAGTGCAAATTTTGAAGAAAATCGGTGCTGAGGAGTGTCCTCAGCACCTTTGGTCGTTTGTAACCCGCTAACAGTGAACTTTTTTTTTAAATAACTTCTTTCCTGGTTGAGAACAACAATTTTTTTCAACGGATTCGTGTTTAGTGCATGAAAATACGTTATAGTGCAAACTTTGAAGAAAATCGGTGTTCAGGACGCTCTCCTTCAGGTTTACCGTAATTAAATAATGTGTTCAGATTGGCTTCGTCAGGCTACAGCAAATGTTTTGGTTTTGACTCAGAAATCAGAAAAAATAGACTTAAATATTCTTTTTAAACAACAGGGTACCATTTTAAAGCTTATTAAATAAAGCAAATTTTGAAGTGGAGGCAAACCGCTAAGTCTACAAATAGCTGATTAAGAAAATATTGAAGGAGTTAAGAAAACCCTAATAACAATAGTTCACATCTGTATGGCTCTTGGTGTAGCTCCTAATTTACATGACAACATTTCAATAACTGGTGTTTCTTATTGGTAATTTAATGTAGATTCTAAAAATGTGGTCGTCATTTACGATACATAGACTAGAAATCCGGAAAACACTGTTTTTCATAAGAAAACCCAATAGTTTTGAAAAGAGACAAAAGTTTGAATAGCATGTTAAGATAGGGCGCTCATTTCTGCGTCCCTGAACTACAAATGAAGTGCAGAATAAACCCTTAAAATTATGACACCTCAATGTGGGACACCCTGTATATTTCATAGTATTATTTTTAATTGCGGTTCATTTCAACTATGATGGTAGGCCTTGAATTACTAGAAATAAACTATGATTTTGTTTCAGAACACTTCTTGGTAATGCTTGCAAATATAATGGGTCTTTCCATATGACATCTTGGAAACATGAATTTATAAATTTTAAAGTACATTTATTATTGACAACGAATTTTAATCTGTACTAATGTAACTTTATCTGTACTGTGTGGTTAAACACCTGTTACTGGTAACTTATAGATAACGGGTAATCTCGAGGTTAACTGTTTGTTGACATTGGTCCGAAGCTTCCCAATGTCAAGAAACATTATACTTTGATTACTTATCAATTGATAAATAACATATAGAATGACGGGAACCGTGCTATAATAAACTGCACAAACTTATGTAGTAGCGTTAATTCTGATGATACATTATTTAATGGAATAAAATAACTTCTTATATGCAGTGACAAAGAACGGGTATTCTGCTAGTATGTAATATAAATACTCAAAAATACTTGATAATGACTAACTTACGTCGAAAGCGTTCGCTAGCAGTACTTTCACCGACGCCAGTGACGACGGTGATCACCAAAAGGTGTGACAACATTCTACTTACTGGCGGACAAACCTCTTAGGTTATTTGCACAAGGCTGAAACAGAATTTGAAAGCCATATAAACAGAACATGTACTAAAAAACTCTTTTATAAATATCAATAAAGGTCTTAAAAAATAGTATGATGTCATGAGTCTGCCTACCCTCAGCTAAATAAAACTAACGTCTAAATCATGAGCATGCAAATAAAATATCAGTCTCGAGGCCAATGCGTAATCTTGGCGATTCCTTCTTTTGATGTTAACTCCTGGGACATAGCTTGAAATAGAAAACTTCTAATATTTCGGTTTCAGAGGAAAAAAGTAAGAAACAACAAGCGCTGTTGTGCCCGGCTGGGGTGGTCCCACCGAAATTCATGCCCTTGACGAAGAAACCCACTATTCTAGGAATTTCGTCGTAATGACAGTGGTTCATAATAAAGTTTTAGGTTAACAATTTTCAATTTTTTTTTTATTATTTAAAATATCTGAGTTTCTAATTTTTGCTCTTTTGTGTAAAATGAAACTGAACGCTATAATTGTTTGTATTTATTTTGGGCTATATAGATATTTTTTACCAACAAATTAAATGTATGAATTTTCTGAACTACTATGGTTTTCAAAGAACCGACTATATTCCATTTTCAACCCCCATCGCTGCAATTTTAAATAAAGTATCTTTATTTATATTTTAAAACTGGCATTCATGTATAGGGAAGGAATAAACTATTTTATAGTACCTATTTATCTTCCTGTTTCTCTTATCAAGGAAGTTATTAATAAAAACCTAAATTAACGACTAATAACACTTGTAACTACATTACAGGACGGGCATAGGGCAAAGCATTAACTTAAAGCTGGGAACATGGCCTTCATATAAACCAGACTTACTTGTCATTTAATTTAAGGGGTTTACTCTATTTATAAATATATTTGGCTTAAAAATATTAAATTAATTCATCTACTTCTACAAATATGTGATGCTACTTTGCAATTTTATATTTTCTCATTTTTACCCTTATCCTGTACACAGAATGAATATAAAAATTAAAATAAATACATTTATTTTAATTGTTATATTCAACCTAACTGTTCTCTGTTTTGTGCATAAACGAAATATGTGTAGAACACAGAAAGTACGGCACACGTAGGTTAAAATATACTCCCAATTGAAGATTTAACTCCAACAGGGGAAAATATTACAAATTAAAAAAAATCATATATATATATGTCGTTCTGCTGCAGATTTTAAAAGATGAAATTATTGGGGATGGTGACAATTTATGAGAAACAATATCCTGTAGAGTAATCTCTATTCGGGTGATATTTAACGGTTCCTTCCTCACACCTAAAATAGCTGAATTGGAAGAGGCTTTGTCTGAGATTGCAGGAGCTTGCTACATAGCTAGCTATATCCTCCAGTAATTGGAATCGCTCCTACAGAATCGAACAGAATACAGCTTCTCTCTAATATAGACACCAGGTCTTTCCGTTTCATCTTAGTTCTGCTTTTGGTAATCTCTCAGATATCTCACACCCTATCTTAATACAATTTCTCTCTCACACACACACACACAGCCACACATATTCTTTTCCCTTATTCTTACTTCTTATATGAGTATCCCACAGCAGAACTACGGGCGACAGTCCGACATTGTCGCAGAAAGACGACAAGGGCTGCAGAAAGATCAGCCTGACCGTCCGGTTGTTTTAGCGCGGTTCCTCCCTCCCCCATAGGGAGGAACCCCGCTTATAGGGTTGATACAATGAAACAATCCGGAAGTGCCGACTAGAAAATTTCGCGTTTCAGAACCCCTAGAAACCGAAAATAACGGTGGTTCAAATTTGTATATATATATATATATATATATATATATATATATATATATATGTATATATTTATATATATATATATATATATATATATATATATATATATATATATTTGTCTGTTCGCTCATTTCTGGCTTCCCTGCTGGTCCGATTTTGATGACATTTGGTACAAAAATCTGGCGTACAATTTGAAAGGTCAAGTTCGTTAACCAGCAAAATCTGCCCACTGGAAGATGGCGTTTGGGGCGAAATTCGGGCAAAAAAAAATCGTAACGCTTACGTTTTTGACTTTATAAGCTTGTAAGTACTCTTTTTATAGGCATCTTGGGCTAGGAAAACGAATGGAACCATTTTCAAGGCGATAGCTTTAACCGTTTTCGAGAAAACTGAAAAAGAAATTTTTGAATGCCGTTTTTGGTTTGGGTACTTAGAATCATGGGATTCAGTTGAAACATTTACTGCATGTTCTACTTTCATTAAAACTAATATGTTGAAATTTTGGTTGCGTTTGGATTTAAGGAAGGGTTAGAATAAAATATTTTATTAACAGACATGAAAAGTTTTGGTAACTTTGTATACTTTCCTTAATATCTCAAAAAAGGTTGAGAATTTGGGAAACGGAAGAATACCATTAGAAAGCTTACTAAATGCTCTACAAAAAAGGTTCTGATGAAAGTTTTGATTAGGCGATGTCAATCGGAGAAATAAGTGCTTAAAACTTTAAAGTAATTGATTTTGCTTATTCGAACTGTTCTTTTTGTCTTTGATTTTGATACTTAAAATTATGGGATTCAGTTGAAACATATTCTGCATGTTTGAATTTCATCAACACTAATATGTTAAAATTTCGGTTACGTTTGGAGCTAAGGAAGGATTAGAATAAAATATTTTATTAACAGACATGAAATGTTTTGGGAACTTCGTAAACATTCCCTGATATCTCGAAGACGGTTAGGAATATTGGTAAACGGAGGGTTACCATGCGAAAGCTTACTAAATGTTCTACAAAAAAGATTCTGAAACAATTTTTGATTAGGCTATGTCAATCGGAGAAATAAGTGCTTACACTTTGAAGTAATTGATTTCGTTTATTCGAACGGTTCTTCTTGTTTGTTTTTATTCCTTGTTGTTTTTTCATTGGTTATAGCAGGATAATGTATTTGACAATAAAACAGATTAATTAAAATAAAAAAAGGAATTCATTGTTAAAAATATATCAGGCTGTACCGTATGAAATGTCAGTTTTGGATTTGTCGATTTCCTTCAAATGTCTTGAAACTGTCGAGGCTCCTATTCCGAGTTCTTTGGCATATTCCCTAGTGTTTTTAATTGCTTATAGTAGTCAAATGTATTTGTCAATAAAACAGGATAAGTATAATTAGAATCAATATTTTGTTTGTTAGAATTCGAAGATGCCGTATGAATATCTAGATTACAGTACTGGTGTTGATTTCGTTCTTTAGAATTATTCTTGGTATTCCCTATTTTCATCTGTTACCCATAGTTTTTTATTGTTAGTAGGTTTTTCTTATTGATTATAGAATATAAATCTATTTGGCTATAAAACAGGATACGTAAAATTAGTGACAATATTTCGGAGATTTCTGAGCGAAATACTTTTAAGATTTTCTACCACCACGAACGACTCTTTTTCTCTATTTTTATGCACTAGATAGGCTTTATTTTGCATATTATTCTATATAAGTTTTATCCAGCAGGGGATTCTGATGAAATGTCGTCTTTTTGCTGTGGATTTTAATTATGATGTATCTAAGGTAACATTGGCGAGTCTACATAGTTAAGAACCGACGACGGAGGTAGACTTCTTGCTGTGATTTAGTCTACATATGTATATTAAGTCCTACGTCCAAAAAAATAAACTTCACAATGGTTAGATACTATGAGCGAATAGAGAGTCCCCAAAGAAACACAAGGTCCCCAGGATATTTACCTGCTAGGAGTTAATCCTCAAGAGTTGTAAATATACCCCAGGTATCTGCCGTCAGAAATACAAAGCATAGGCAGGGTAGAGAGAGCAATTTATTGATTTCATTCACCAAAATTTCTTAAACTATACTAGATTCTGAAATAACACACTTCCAAACATAGGTTATATACTAAATATTCATAAAGACTACTTAGTTTTAACCCGATTCATCAATTAGCAATCAATAGTTTTCAACACAGGTTATATACTAAATATTGATAAAAAGTATTTAAGTAGAAAAAAAAACAAGCTTCCTCAAGACTTGTTTTTGCTCCATTTGTATCTACTCCATAGACTTAATTAGGTTTATTATTCTATTTATTGACTTGTTATTTGTCCTTCTGTATCTACTAGATAGGCTTTATTCTGCATATTATTCTATTTAGGCTAAATTAGGCATGGTATTCTTCTCAATCTTGAGTACTTCTTCTTGATCCTTCTGTTTCCACTAGAAAGGGCTTTATTAGGCATATTTTGTATTGATTTATAGAGCTTTGCTTTAGAATTAGAGCCGGATTGTGTAATTTCCGCTTCTGTGTATAAGTTAGCTACTGTCGGTGTCCCAGACGTCTTAATATCACTTTTATTCGAGATGTTCGAGAGGATTTTGCCAATTTTCACGAGATATATATGAAGTTTATATCTTTTCTAAGCTTTTCAAATGACACTAGGGATATGAACGGAACCGCGCTAAGATGATGCAGTTCCTGCGAGTCGGACTTTTTTAAGTAGTGAATGCAGAAAAAGTCAATGAAATTATATTTTGCAGAAAGAATTTCTGTAAAAAAAAAAATATTTTCTGCAGAAAATAAAATCCATTCCACAAACTACAACCAACGCTACAAACGTCATACATTACGTTAACGAAATAAATCTGCTCAGCTATGTCGATATTCGGTGTAGGGATCGTGAGAAACAACGCATTCAATAGAATAACCGAATTACCAAAGCGTTACAATATTATACGAGTAACAACAGTTGGCGCATTCGAACCCGATATCGATTGGCGATCATAAAATCGATCATTCTGGTTGTAAAACTGTTAGAGTATTTAATTACCACTCGAGTTTCCGTAGCACTATGTGAGAGCTGGGGTTCCATAATAACCAGTGTCATGAAGAACCGACCAGCAGCCAGTGACCATACCCTTGAGTGTCATTTCGTAAACTTGCTCTTTATCAGAGGTATGGATATCAGTATTACAATCGTTTAAGCCTGCCTCAAAGGAGAAAATTATGGATGACATGGTTACTTCCAAAGTTGTAAAAAGAATTCAAGAGGACTTATCTAACTGCCTACCGTGCTTCACATTTTAAGATGTCACTGTTTTTCACAATTTTTTAGAGTTTATGGTTATTTTGAAGATACTATTTTTGTTATTTATCAAATTATTCCTATACTCCTTTTTAAATATTAAGTAATTATTGAATTATTTAGGCTGTTTTTCACACTACTTCTGTTCTGTTAGAGTTTTTTGGATAATATCAACTACCCAGCCTGAGGATATTTTGACTTAAAATTTGTAACTAAATTTGTGAGAATCTAAATAATGAAAGATACATTATGTTGTTACAGAATTATTATTATTTGAGTTTTTGGTTGGTATTTTAGACTCAAACAATTTTTGTTGTTTATTGAATTATTCTTATTCTGAAATGTTTTAAAATATAAGTTACAATTGTATTATTAATTGACTGTTTTTCACAATTATTTTAGAGTGTGGACTCTATTATTATTGTGGACTCTAAGTAATAAAAGAGACAATTTTTGTTGTTTATAGAATTATTATTATTTTTACATGCTTTAAATATTAAGTTACTATTTTATTGTTAATTGACTGTTTTCACAAAATTGTCTTAAGAGTTTTTGGTTAGTATTTTGGACTCTTAAGTAATTTAAAGGTAATATCTATCATGTTTGAAATGTTAAATTACTATTGTATTATTAAATTTAATTTAATTATATTACAAGCACTTATTTATTTCCAATTATTCTTCAAGATTATCTCGGTCGCACCATGACTTGAAGATAGATATTCTTTAGTTACCTTTTATATAAAACGATGTAGGAAAATAAACAATAACAGCTCAGGTAGAGTAAGATTTGTCTTTTGACAGCGAATTTAATGGAAAGAATGAACCTGAAGTGATGTTACCAAAATTCTCAGTGTGGAAGGAAATGCAAGGAGAATTTTTTATTCATTGTTACAATATCTAGATAATGTACAGGTATATGTTTCTGTGATTGAAACTGTTGGTAGCCTATTATAAACTTGCATTTAAACTCTTCGTTAGTCCTCAATTAGATTTATTCTTTCTCTCAATTTGGTGATATTTCACAGAAAAATGTTTCTAAATGCCAGTCAGGTATATCAATTTTTAAAATGCTTTTAAATCGTCTTTTGAAGCCCAATTCCAGAGCTTAGTATTCCGAGTGTAATTTGTTTCTACATTTAGGAGATTTTCAAAGTGGCTGAACTCCCCGTACCAATTTTCTTTTGTGCTTTTGAAGCTCTACCACGAAAGCAGAATCCATTCCGGTATACATTTTACCGCCAATCAAATTTTATCTAGCTCCAATATTACTTGAATTGTCAATCGGTCCCTCTGATAGCCTCAATGCCCAATGGGTTGAAGTACTGAATATATTGAGAAATTATGAGTTAGAACCGGGGTTCCCATAGCGGTCCATAAATACCCCCAAGGGTCCATGAGGACCTAGAAGGGGTCTATGGGAGTAAAAAAGTCCGTCTCGCAGGACTGCATCATCTTAGCGCGGTTCCGTTCATATCCCTAGTCTAATTTGGAAAGATTAAAATAGAAGCAGTTATTATTTTGGTTCCACCAGTCTTTTTTTTTTAAATTAATTATTATAATGGCGTGTCAACCCTTAAGGTCACTAACGCCATTCCTGTGAGTAGTAAAGTCTTGAAAGGTCATGATTTACAATCTTACCTGGAAAGGTCCGCTACACTAGAAACAGACCCGCTAGTGACAAGGTCTTGGAATCTTGGAAATCTATATTTCTAACAATAAATTGTTTTTGTTATTTTACTTAACCAGTTTTATTGTCAAATACATTATCCAACTATCAGCAATTAAAAAATAACAAGAAATAAAACAGACAAAAAGAACCATTGGAATAAACGAAATCAATTAATTTAAAGCTTTAAGCACTTTTTTCTCCGATTGACATCGCCTAATTAAAACTTTCTTCAGAACCTTTTTTGTAGAGCATTTAGTAAGCTTCTGAATGGTAATCTTCCGCTTCACAAGATTGTCAACGGTTTTCGAGATACTAAAGAAATTATACAAAGTTACCAAAACTTTTTTTGTCTGTTAATAAAATATTTTATTCTAACCCTTCCTTTACTCTAAACGTAACAAAAATTTCAACATATTAGTGTTGATGAAACTCGAACATGCAGAAAATGCTTCAACTGTATCCCATAATTCTAAGTACCAAAATCAATGACAAAGAACCCTCCCTAGGAAGGACGCTAGGCAGTTGAAAAGCTATATATCTTGGAAATCCATATCTCTAACATTAAATTGTTTTTTCTTATTTTTCTTAACCTGTTTTATTTTCAAATACATTATCCAACAATAAGCAATTAAAAAATAACAAGGAATAAAAAACAGAAAAAAAGAACAGTTCGAATAAGCGAAATCAATTACTTTAAAGTTTTAAGCTCTTATTTCTCCGATTGACATCGCCTAATCAAAACTTTTATTAGAACCTTTTTTTTAGAGAATTTAATAAGCTTTCTAATGGTATTCTTCCGTTTTCCAAGATTCTCAACCTTTTTTGAGATATTAAGGAAAGTAAACAAAGTTACTAAAACTTTTTGTCTGTTAATAAAATATTTTATTCTAAACCTTCCTTAACTCCAAACGTAACCAAAATTTCAACACATTAGTTTTGATGAAAGTAGAACATGCAGAAAATGTTTCAACTGAATCCCATGATTCTAAGTACCCAAACCAAAAACGGTATTCAAAAAATATTTTTCCAATTTTCTCGAAAACGGTTAAAGCTATCGCCTTGAAAATGGTTTCATTCGTTTTCCTAGCCCAGGAGTCATATAAAACGAGTACTTAGAAGCTTATAAACTCAAAAACGTAAGCGTTACGATTTTTTTTTTGCGCGAATTTCGCCCCAAACGCCATCTTCCAGTAGGCGGATTTTGCTGGTTAACGAACTTGACCTTTCAAATTGGACGAAGGATTTTTGTACCAAATTTCATCAAAATCGGACCATTCGTCTTCTATCTAGAGAGCGAACAGACAAATATATATATAAATATATATATATATATATATATATATATATATATATATAAATTTGAACCACCGTTATTTTCGGTCTCTAGGGATTCTGAAACGCGAAATTTTCTAGTCGGCACTTCCGGATTGTTTCATTGTATCAACCCTATAAGCGGGGTTCCTCCCTATGGGGGAGGGAGGAACCGCGCTAAAAAGATGAATTGGGGGTTCTCGCTAGCCCTATTACGCTGGAACAGCAACATTGCAACCCCAACTTCTAACATACTCAGTAATTTGTTGCTAATTTGTTACACTATTTTCAAATTTGTTGCTCCGGCCGTTTCTGAGAAAACGTGGCTGTGCTAGCGTAATATTACGCCAGCACAGCCACCCCCGTAACTTTTGATCTAATTGTCTGATAAAATTCAGATTGGTACCAGAATTTGTTGCTAATTTGTTGCTCTAGAATGACACCAATCACGAATTTGTCGCTCCAGCCGTTTCCGAGAAAACGTGGCTGTGCTAGTGTAATATTACGCCAGCACAAATTCGTGATTGGTGGTTAATGAACATAAACTTTTAAATAAGAAGATAGATTTTTGTACCAAATGTTATCAAAATCGAACCATTTTCTTCTTAATAATTCAAACCCCCCTAATAGTACTTAAACGTTTGAATATAAAAATAAAAAACCTTTCTTAGCGAGTGTTTACACTCTAAACGGATGGCCCGTGCAAAATTTCAAATTTTTGTGTCAAGGGCGGAAACTCTTTGAGGGAAAAATTCACATTTTATTTCTCAGTTTTAGTAATTCAAGGTCTGCCATGATAGTTGAAATTAACATCAATTAAAAATAATACTATGAAATAGATACAGTATAGTAACAGCTGTTCTGTTATCGTCCTAGCAACGCTTGCTGCCTAGGCTTGCATGTTCTAAACATCTAAGACTTTAAACCCCTCTAAAAATACTTAAAAATTCAAATATCAAAAAATCCTTTCTTAGCGAGCGCCTACGTTCTATAGGGAGTGTCCATGCAAAATTTCAAAATTTTCTGTCGTGTGGTTTGGGCTAGGGGATGATAGGTCAGTAAGTGAGTGAGTGAGTGAGTGGTATTTGACAAATATATAGTAGATTTTTCAAAAATACCTATCTCTTTCCTTATCGTCCGAATCAATAGACTCATCTTCTCCATCATTTTCACATATTTACTTAAAACGCCTCTTCATTATTTCTTGATTCTCTTCATATAAAATGTCAAACGGCGGTCGAAAGAAGACATTATATTTTAAAGTTTTGTTACGTAAGTAGGGTGTTGTAAACACCCTAAGCCAGTAAAAGGCCCAGAAAATAAACAAATAATGTTTTTTTTTTTTATGCGAATGCAACCTCAATGTGAACAGAACTACTATTTATGAAGGTACCAAAGCGATGAAATGGATTGTAAATTTTTAAATTCAAAATATAGTGCTAATTAAGTCATGGGGTGCTGAAAACTCCCCACATCTCTACTTAATGGTTAATATTATGTTTTGGTATTTTGAGAAAAATTAAAACACCGACGCAATGGCATACCGGAGAACGGGAGATTATAAGAATCAGCCTTCACAGGAATCTGACAGTACCTAGTAGCTACAGGAAATTCACCGCTTCCTCCCTCATTCTTAACTCTCTTAATTGTCCACGTGATGTTATGTTTACATACCTGGTAACAACAACTCTAGCAGGCTCCCTTTATAAAATATTCTTTTTAGCGCGGTTACTCCCTATCTCCATAGGGAGAACCCGCTTATGAGGTTGACCTCATGACGCAATCCGGAAGTGCCGACTAGAAACTTTCACGTTTCAGACCCTATAGATCACGAAAATATAGGTGGCTAAAATTTGTATATATATATATATATATATATATATATATATATATATATATATATTTATATATATGCTTGTCTGTTCGCGCTCCTGACGGTGCAAAAATGGTCCGATTTTGATGAAATTTGGCACAAAAATCTGTCTTCTAATTTGAAAGGTCAAGTTCGTTAACCAGCAGAATCCGCCCACTTGAAGATAGTGTTTGGGGCGAAATTCGCGCAAAAAAATCGTAACGCTTACGTTTTTGAGTTTATATGCTTGCAGGTACTTGTTTTATAGGTTTGTTAACATAAGAGAACGAATGAACCCATTTTTAAGGCGATATCTGTAACCGTTTCTGAGAAAAGTGGAATCAATGTTTTTGTAGGTCATTATTTTTTTGTGAGTACTTAGAATCGCGGGATTCAATTGAAATATTTTCTACATCTTGGAAATTAATCCCAACTAAGATGATTACATTTTGGTTATATTTGAAGTTAAGGAAGTATGCGAAAAAAAATATTTTATTAATAGACGTGAAACATTTTCGGATCTCCATACATTTTTCGTAAATATCTCGATACCGGTTGGGAAATCGTGGTAAGTGGAAAGTGACCATTCGAATGCTTACTAAATTCTCTACAAAAAATGTCCTGAAGAAATATTCGATGGGACAACGTCAATGAGAGATATAAGCGCTTAAAACTTAAAAAGTGTTTGTTTTGTTGTTTTGAAATGGTTTTTCTCTTTCTTTATCTCACTTTTTAATTGGTTGTTTCTAGTTTTAAATTGCATTTATCAGTAAAATTAGTATTGTAGTAAAATAAGCTAACAAACGGTGAAAGGTATTGGTAATAAGTTTGGAGTGGCTGTGGTAATCATGATGGCAGTGGCTGTCAGTTTCCTGTGATTTGTGATGCTAATCTATTCCATTTCTTCAAGATGTACGTAACCGCGCTAAGATGACGCAGTTCCTGCGAGTCGGACTGGGAGTTGTCCCGCCGGGACGAAGTCATCCTATCCAGGCTTCGTATTGGACACACCTTACTTACCCACTCCTACCTACTAGACAGAAAGGACAAACCAACTTGTAGATATTGTAACGAGACTCTGACCGTTAAACATATACTTACCAACTTCAGACAGCGCAATAACCTGACCATACCTTACTTACCCATTCCTACCAACTAGACAGAAAGGACAAACCAACTTGTAGATATTGTAACGAGACTCTGACCGTTAAACATATACTTACCAACTGCAGACAGCGCAATAACCTGACCATACCTTACTTACCCATTCCTTCTGACTGGACAGAAAGAACAGACCAACTTGTAGATATTGTAACGAGACTCTGACCGTTAAACATATACTTACCAACTGCAGACAACGCAATAACCTGACCATACCTTACGACTTACACGAAATACTGACGGAAGGTAGTCCACACATCAATGCATTACTCAAACATTTAAAAAACTCTTTATTATACACAAAAATTTAATTTACTAAATTTTGTCTGTTTTGATTATTTTATTTTATTTTGTTTGTTTGTTTTTTTCTTCTTTCTTTTTCAAGTTTATTTCTTCATATGTTCTTATATACATATATATCACATTTGAAGTTGACGACTGACATTTAAAGAGTTTTTCGCCTCTGTTGCAGAACTCTATAAATTAAATAAATAAAAAAAAGAAATAAAGGCCCATAAATGTTCTTAAAGGCTAATGTACATTAAATGCCCACAATTATCTCATTCAAACCGTAGTATCAATTCAAACAATAATAATATAAACTTCTGGTTAGAGACAACGTTTCGAAAAGCACTACTCTTCGAAAATAAATCCTCCAGACTTCCGAATCACACAAAAGTTGTTTTATTTAATCAAATTTCCAAAGGAATACTCAAAACGGAGATTATCTCTCAATTTCATAATGTAATTGAAATTCTAGAATAAAAAAAACAGCAAATAAATAAGAGTAATTTGTGTTTTTTTTGTGATATAATCAAAATTAAATGAAAATTATTCTTGATATTAATTCTTGCATAAAAGTTAATTACAGAACAAATAGATCGAAAATTATGAACGTTTTTACAAAAGGCTTCCTTGCAAAACACACTGACGACACTTAGTCACACAGGTGATGTGATGATGTGCCGACTAGAAAATTTTGCGTTTCAGATCCCCTAGAGATCGAAAATAATGGTGGTTCAAATTTATATATATATATATATATATATATATATATATATATATATATATATATATATACAGGGTGTTCAAAACTCGATTGACACCCCCCTTTTTTCCACAATTTTTGATATTTAAAAGCGAAACTTGGTGGGTCTTAACATGGTCGAATGTACATTCATTGGACCCAATGCACGACCCCTCAACTTTTATTATTTAGGAAATTCCTCGCTGCACCCTGGATGTCGGCACTAATGGCCTAGATGTCAAGACGCCGTAAAAAATAAATAAATCGTCCAACACAAAAATAATTGCTACGAAATTCTAATCAGTAGGTGAGTTCTATTGCTTCAAATTTATTATTTTAATGCCTTTATAAATTAATTGAATTTGATTTTTAGGTGGAGCAAAAAGTTTAGAAAACGTTTATTAAGTTTTACGGAAGCGTAGACCACGTTGATCATAAACTTTTCTGAAAACTTCAAAAACAAAAGTGTGTTTTGCTCCATTCCTATTTACGTTTTAGGCATTTAAAGGTACTTTTTGGAAAGAAAATTTAATCCTCTGCAACGTTTATACCAATTACCATTACCATTACGGACATACTTTCTGCGTTATTGGCAGAAAAGCGACAAAAAACAAGGGTTTTAAAGGTTTTTGGCAATTTGTTACTCATTGGTGCGCTTTAGCGAAAAAATGACCGATATAAAATCGACCTAAAATTCAATTCTCTACAATAATCCGTCATAAAAATAACCCCCTTCCATTGAAGATTCCAGAGTTAGGGTTGCTGGAGAAGAACTGGAGAAAGTTGAGGGGTCGTGCATTGGGTCCAATGAATGTACATTCGACCACGTTAATACCCACCAAGTTTAAATATCAAAAATTGTGGAAAAAAGGGGGGTGTCAATCGAGTTTTGAACACCCTGTATATATATATATATATATATATATATATATATATATATATATATAGAGGACCCCAAGGGTCCTCTATCACCCCTCACAATATGACTAGACATTTACGGGACACCCTGTATATATATATATACAGGGTGTCCCGTAAATGTCTAGTCATATTGTGAGGGGTGATAGAGGACCCTTGGGGGAACAAAAAATGTTCTATAACGATTTCCCGAATTCTCACCTATAAGGGAGAAATCGTCGTTTTATTGTTTTTTCGAGACAAACGTGGTTTTTGGAAAAATAATCCTTGTAGCTCCGTCCCAGGTGGTACTACTAGAAAGGGAGTGAAACCAATCGAAAGCTGAGTAAATTTACTATAAGACTAGTTGGGAGTAAACGTAAAAATGATTGAATGTAAGTATGTATATCTTACCAAAAGAAAGATATTGTAAATTCTAAAACAGTAAATAAATAAAATATACATTTATTTTGAATTTATTAATCGAGGTACCTAATACTGGGTCCAGGAGGTGGCCATTAAGGAACCCCAACCATTAATTAACCCCAAAATTATTATTTTTACCTAGCATTTGAAAACATTTTTACTGGACTATGTACATCTTATTTATGAGGGATAGAATTTTTAATTACCACAACAAAAACGCATGGGCTCACGAGAATCCCTGTGAGTTTCATAAGCGTAGCAATCAGTATCAATTCAAGGTAAAGCATTTGTTTTCTAAATATAAATACCTGTAAAAGTGTGTTCAAATGCGTGCGTGATCTAGGTAAAAATAATAATTTTTGAGGTTAATGTATAGTTGGGGTTCCTTAATGGCCGCCTCCTGGACCCAGTATTAGGTACCTGAATTAATAAAATCAAAATAAATTTGTATTTTATTTACTGTTTCAGGCATTTTTTTTATGTTCGTGGAAGTAATTTTCTTTTCACAGATCCATGTTTTTTTTTAAAACTTTTGTTTTAAAACCGTTCAAATATTTCAATACAGGGTTGTGATACATGAATGGAAAGATAATTAAATGGGGAAGTTTTTCTGAAACCCGGAAATCTCTAATTCTGCCCATTGAGGAGTAACGCTGGAAAGAAATATCAAGAAAATGTCAGGAAATTTAGAATAGCTTTCTTTTGGTAAGATATACATACTTACATTCAATCATTTTTACGTTTACTTCCAACTAGTCTTATAGTAAATTTACTCAGCTTTCGATTGATTTCACTCCCTTTCTAGTAGAATCACCTGGGACGGAGGTACAACGATTATTTTTCTAAAAACCATGTTTGTCTTGAAAAAACAATAAAACAAGGTTTTCTCCATTATGGTTGAGAATTCAGGAAATCGTTATAAAACATTTTTTGTTCCCCCAAGGGTCCTCTCTCACCCCTCACAATATGACTAGACATTTACAGGACACCCTATATATATATATATATATATATATATATATATATATATATATATATATATATATATATATATATTTTAACGGGGGTCATTTTCGGAGTCTAAATAATTTTTCTAGAATAATTTTTATTTTTAAGGTTTTGAAATAAAAATTATTAAACATTTTTTTTTTAAATAGTAAAATATAATATATTTTATATTTTATATCTAATTGATATTATCAATTACGATGGAATTTCTATTTTTATTTCCTAATAATAAAAATTAAAGGTTAAGTGAAACTCATTTGAAATAAAAATAGCTATTTTCGGTCTCTGGTTATTACCATGAAATCAAAATTCCGGGAGGGGCTGCAGCACCTCAGCCCCCCCCCCCTTATTTATGCCCATGTAAACAAATGTTTAATTACATACACAGTCGTTTCATAATCTTCGAAAATCATGGGAATTAGCACTCACCTTAAAATATTCGTTACTCACTTCAAAGTGTTCTCAGGGCGATTTCGGCTTAAATATATAGGAAAAATGGAATATCGGTCGTATTTGTCAAACCAATTATGACCTTAATGAAAAAACTTGCTCAAGGTCACGTGATTTCCTGCGCTATGCGTCCGAACTCGTGGCGTAATATTATGCTTGCACAGCCACGTTTTCTCGGAAACGGCTGGAGCGACAAATTCGTGAATGGTGTCATTCTAGAGCAACAAATTAGCAACAAATTCTAGTACCAGTCTGAATTTCGTCAGACAATTAGATCAAAAGTTACGGGGGGTGCCTGTGCTGGCGTAATATTACGGTAGCACAGCCACGTTTTCTCGGAAACGGCTGGAGCGACAAATTCGTGATTGGTGTCATTCTAGAGCAACAAATTAGCAACAAATTCTCGTACCAATCTGAATTTCGTCAGACAATTTGATCAAAAGTTACGGGGGTGGCTGTGCTGGCGTAATATTACGGTAGCACAGCCACGTTTTCTCGGAAACGGCTGGAGCGACAAATTCGTGATTGGTGTCATTCTAGAGCAACAAATTAGCAACAAATTCTCGTACCAATCTGAATTTCGTCAGACAATTAGATCAAAAGTTACGGGGGTGGCTGTGCTGGCGTAATATTACGGTAGCACAGCCACGTTTTCTCGGAAACGGCTGGAGCGACAAATTCGTGATTGGTGTCATTCTAGAGCAACAAATTAGCAACAAATTCTCGTACCAATCTGAATTTCGTCAGACAATTTGATCAAAAGTTACGGGGGTGGCTGTGCTGGCGTAATATTACGGTAGCACAGCCACGTTTTCTCGGAAACGGCTGGAGCGACAAATTCGTGATTGGTGTCATTCTAGAGCAACAAATTAGCAACAAATTCTCGTACCAATCTGAATTTCGTCAGACAATTAGATCAAAAGTTACGGGGGTGGCTGTGCTGGCGTAATATTACGGTAGCACAGCCACGTTTTCTCGGAAACGGCTGGAGCGACAAATTTGAAAATAGTGTAACAAATTAGCAACAAATTACTGAGTATGTTAGAAGTTGGGGTTGCAATGTTGCTGTTCCAGCGTAATAGAGCTGTTCTCGCTATGTAAACGGGGTCTACGGTAGAGGATCCCAATGATGCAGGTCGTGATTTTAATCACCCGACTTCCCAGAAACGGAATAAACACACACATGTACAAATGATTTGTTGCTAAGTTTTTACCCGAATCCCATTGAATAATGGAACATTTTTGAGTTGGATATTTCGATTTTTAACCCGTTTCATTTTGAATAATTCTTCAATAAGGCAAGTTTACTGATTAATACTGCCAGTGAAACCGACAATTACTTAATGCTAAAGATTGGCACACTGGATGGAAAGTGCATTATTATCATTTAGTCCTAAAAACTAACGATAAGTATAGATCTTGATCCCCAATGTTTACATAGCCGAAAATATTTTCCCAAGAATCAACGGAAATATCGAGTTAGCTCCGAGAAATGTATAAAAGACGCCCAACAAGCAGTGTTACTCGATACTTCGACCCACGTCTTCAATTTTAGAAAACATCGGCTGGAAACAACTCCTTAATAATGTTTATTTTGGGAAACTGAAGAACACCCTCTCCGTCGAAAAAAAAAGAAAAAAAAAAAAGAAGGAAAATGACAGAGGAAACTGACGCTGTATCTCTTCGGTCTTCTTTCTGCTTTTTTTTTTCTCGTTCATTAATTGGAATTGGGTACATTACATTTTATTCGGTGCTAATGACCGCAGTTGCGCAGTTAAAAGAAACAACAATTTTATATCGTAATTATCGTCTTCTAATCTATTCTTTTGTTTAAATTTTAAATGATGGAAAAAGTCCATTATAATTAAATCAGAATTTTAGGAAGGGTTATATATAGGTCACCAACCTTTTTTACCCAGGCAAGGGCTGATGCCTTTTTTTCCAAAGAAAAGTCTTCAGCCCTAGTGGGAATCGAACCCATGACCCTTGGCACGGAGTGTTAACACTAACGACCACCGGACCTCCTCTAATCTATTTTATTTAATTTTTTGGGGGATTTATTCTCCAGATTTTGGAGGAATATGCATGCATAAAATTAATTATTTTAAGTCATGTGAATACAAAAAATTTGAAAAAGTGGTATTTTCCAAAGACACCATACATATACTCTATGTATTTTGACACGCTGAACTCGAATCCGGTTTCCATTTCATCCCATCAAGTAAGGTTTAACAGCATTTGAAGTTCAAATTTCGTATATAATCTTTTAAGAAGAAATAACCTCAACTTCCATGATTTTGAGGGTTGCTGAGTTCGAATCCGAGGTCTGTTTCACTCCTTCGGCGCAAAATAAAGGTGATTTCAAGGACAAATCTGTTTATTTTGCTCAAAATGAATTTTTGACTGCAGATTCTGAAATAACGGAATATTTCACGTCTAGATATGTGTTTTATTTACATTTTCTATTATAGTCCTCAAGGTCATTTTATGTTCCTATACAATATGCAAAAATATTTTCTGGCTTCAGAGAGCTACGTGTAGAAGTTCTGGGGATAACTTTAAATTTATATATAAATAGGACGACATTACGAGGACGCTTATTTTGAAAAGCTTGGTTTTTATAATAAGACGTTGGAATGAAATAACACATGATCATAAAACATTACATAGTAACTAACATATCAGCGTCATCACACTAAAATGAGGTAGCACATTGTCGTTCTTGATTTTGACCATGACTTCTACAGGATAACTCCAACAAGATAGTCAATTAGAGATGAATTTTTTGTTAGTTTTTTTTTACGTGGAGTCTGTTCTGAATTTGTATAAAATCTATGCTCTATGAATAATGACTGGAAAAAGGTGAGTAATTTTGAAATAAGAGAAAAGATGAAGTGAGGAAAAGTCCAATATTAAAGCGAACTGCTGGACACGATGGCCAAGGAATTCGAAATGTTCCTTTTCAATATCATGTGGATCCTTAGAGTTATTTTTCAATGTTATCTCTCTGATAAGCCGAGGCGGACGTATTAGGTCGTACATCACACGGACTTGGGCCGATTTCAATTTCAGATTAGGAAGGCGACGATTCCACAAGGGAAAAAACGTAATTCCCTGGACTTTGATCTATTTATCGTGTTTCTTATTTATAAATAATTATCTTAGAATCTCAACCAGGTGTAGAGAATGTTATTATTATCCGACCTTTCCTACTCTCTGGACTATCAACATCCACGGATGTACAGCCGATTTCGGAGGCAAGCTGCTTCGTTAGAAAATGTACTCCTACGATTATTCTGCAGATTCGGAGGTTTCTTTTTTAAAAAAAAAAAAATGTTTCGTAAACAATTTAGTACAGTATCCAAATAATTATTATTAATTTTTAACGTCCATTTATTATTAACCACGAATTTTAGGACGAGTTATCTATAGGTTACCACCCTTTTCTGGCCAGGATAGGGCTGACGCCTTTTCTTTTTTCTAAAGAAAAGCCACCACCCCTAGTGGGAATCGAACCCACGACCCTTTGGCACGGAGTGTTAAGTGCTCACGGCCACCGGGCCTCCCAGTTTCCAAACTACAACATTTCAACTTCCCCTATGAACACGTAGCCTATATTCATTATCATATTAATTTTGTCCCATTTATTATTAAGTATCTTCATTGTCCCCTGGCATCTAAAGCTACCTTTGATCTACAATTGTATATTTTTCCTCAATTTCAATTAAGCTTTAAAACAATGGAGAACAAAAAAAAATACCCAAAAAATAAAAAAACATAGAAGAAATAAATGTTTGAGATATCTCATTGATTAAACGTTGTTTTATTACTATTTTGACGTCAGAAAATGTAAAAAAGAATATATTCTAGAGAACAAATCATTTACATTTTATTTTAATAAAATGTAGTTTAAAAAGTACCATATAACAATTATTTTAAATAGTCCCATTCTTTCTCGAAGGCCTTGCGAAAATAATCAATATTTATAACAAAGGAATAAAAAAAAACTGATAATAATTTTTACTGACTGCCCATGTTTGTTATTTGTTTATTTCTTTTCCTGTCCAATATTTTTACATCATCAGAATTAAAATTAATGTGTTTTATTGAAACACGATTTGATAAGATGTTGCCATGAACAACATCATATTTGGGAATGAGGGATTCGTTAAGGGAAACAGATTGCCATTAACATTTACAAATCTTATGTTGTTCGATTCCTAGGCTTCCACTTCGCCAAGAGACTTACTTGGAACGCACACACAAAAACCAAAAGACCAGAACTAAATAGACGCTACGGCCTACATAGACTACTAATAGGTCTCAAATCAAAACTCAGTACAGAAAACAAACTAACAACCTACAAAACTATTATTTAACCGATTTGGACGTACGGCAGTAAACTATGTGGTATAGCAAAACCTTCCATCATAAACGGAATCCAAACCTCACAGTCCAAAGTCTTTCGCCTGAGCCTTAATACTCCCTTTTAAGCCAACAATTCTATCATCCACCGACACCACTATCTCCAATTCTCCACTTTTCATTCCAAGCTATCCTTTCATCCCAATCCCTTTCCACAGATGCGATCCCTTTCAACCCCCCAATAGACATGCGCGCCAAAACGGCGCCGCTACGCCACACCGGGTTTGGAGTGGCGCGCCGCCGCCGAGCCTATTCAGTCGGCGCGCCGATTTCGTTGGCAATACTGGAAAAAATGGTGTAACGGGTGGGTGAGGGTAGGAAAACTGCGAGTGAACTGCGTGTTGACCGGCCGCCGCCATTTTGAGCTTACCTTCTGATCAAGTAAACGCTTGTGTGTTGTGATTGTTGATTGGACAATTACAACGTTTGTATCGGAAAAGCGTAAGATAAAAGAATTTTATATAAACATGCTCCTTAACTTAACAAATAAATCCAGCTTTTGAGGGAAATAGTTTGGAAACCTCGCAATTTAAGAGAAAAGCTAAAAAAAAGTCCGACTCGCAGGAACTGCGTCGTCTTAGCGCGATTCCAGCTGTAAACTGTTAAATACAGTTATTCCTAGGGTTTGATGTTTCGTTAAAAATATAAAATAAAATCTCAAACAGAAGCAAGTCGCCACAACTGGAAACTGACCGTAATCTGACCGGAACTGACTCCTCGCCAACAAACGTTCGCCCTGCGAAAACACTATTATCATTTAGTTTCTCATTTCCTAGCCTTATTTTACTAATAGAACAATTTTTCTGACAATTACAATTTGAAGCAAGTGAGTTAAACAAACACAAAACCCCGTTCAAAAGAACAAAAGAAACGCTTTCGAAGTTTTAAGCCTTTATTTCTCCGATTGACATCACCCCATTGGAAATTACTTTATAACCATTTTTATAGAAACATCAATAAGCTTTCGAATGGGAATCTTCCCCTTGCCACGACTTTTCAACCGATTTAAAAATATTTACTAAAAAATGCGAAGATCTCAAACTTTTGTCCACTAATAAAATATTTTTTTCCAATAATTCCTTAATGTGGAAAATTGCATTGGATTTTGTAGGGAATTTATTAATGTTACTAAAGTTTGCCTTCCATTCACCACGATTTCCGAATTGTTCTTAAGATATTTCGGAAATCTTACGAAAATCTTGATACGTACGTATATGAATATTTCTAACACAACAAAATCCATAACTTACATTTTTTGGTCTTTGGATAAATGGCACCTAAATTCGCGAATTTGAAGTAACGAAAAAAAAAACAATCTACTTTACGTGGTAGTCTATAAACGCAAAGCCGTTGAAATTACATTTTTGTTCACGCGCATCTCCAAGGAAGTTTTTCGGCACGCAGATCTTGTTGGTTAACGAACGAGAACTTTTGATTCTCAGTTTAATCAAAATTTTTCCTCCATAGGGAAGGAGGAAAAACCTATGAGGTTGGCCTCATGACGCAGACCGGAAGTCCGACACGAAAAATCATGGTTCAGATCCCAAATACCAATAATATAATGGCTGTTCAAATTTGTGTATAACGGTTGGGAAATCGTGGGAAGTGAATAATCACCATTCGAAAGCTTAGTAAATGTTGTACAAAAAAGGTTCTAATGTAATTTTTGATGGGGTGATGTCAATCGGAGAAATAAGGACTTGAAAATTCGCAACTGTTAGTTTTTCTCTTTTATAGCACGAGTGGTATGAACGCAACCGCGCTAAGATGATGCAGTTCCTGCGAGTCGGACTTTTTTTTAATGATGCGGATTGCTAGCTGACATAGTTTTATGTCCGCCTGAAGTGCCGAATATTTTCAAGAATCAGATACGTCTGCAGATAGGGGAAGGTGTTGTACCTTGGACCACTTTGCAAAATTGATTTTTTTTTAGCTTGAATATTAAAGCTAAATTCATTTTTTTTATTTTATTTTTATTAGTATTCTATTGCTTATCATATTTAATTTTTCCAAGGTTCTAGCTTTACATTTCATATTTATTATTAATTTTTTTAAAAAATAATCGTACAGTGGTCAAACGTACAACATGCAGTTGTACCAGGAAAATATTTGCATCAAATTCCCCCGGGTAGTTTGTGAACCCATCCCAATAATGTTTATATACATACCTCTGTCAACTTAATTGTGGTCAATCCACTATTATCAAATTAAACAATACAATTCACTCACTCAAATATATATATATATATATATATATATATATATATATATATATATATATATATATATATATTATGCTTCATTTCTTTACCCTATATGGTCCCATGAATTTACGTAACGTCTGAAACAGTTACCTGCTCTGTCTATCCATGAATAAATAGCTTAATTCAGTTAATTGGAAGCCCTGTGGCCATGAGGGCTAAGAGGGTTAAGGGTTCGATGCCCACTAGGGGTGGTGGCTTTTCTTTAGAAAAAAGAAAAGGCATTAGCCTTATCCTGGCTAGAAAAGGGTGGCGACCTGTAGATAACCAGTCCTACAATTATGAGTTAATTATAATGGACGTTAAAAATTGAAATAAATAATTCAGATAAAATAAATGAATGCATTGCTCCGGCGGAAGAATTAAACATTTACTCGATCTATCAAAAGTTAATTGTGATGGACTAATGTCAATTCCAATAACAGGCCTTTATCGATATCCACACGAATATCTTCGTGTCGATGGCTGATAGATATTCATAAAAACTAGGAAAGTCACGAATGTTCTACGAACGAAGAAATAATCGCTTATCTTGCAAGCAATTTAAATTTATTTATTTTATTTTTCACAATCATGTATCGTCATATGAAAAATAGAGTCATATGATAATGTGTCATCAATTTGTTTTTAGCAATAGTTACTGTAAATATGGATTTCTTATTTCAGCGAGTTTTCTCATCCAGTAAACATTTGTTCCAAAATTTCAAAATTCATTGAAAGTATGATATTTTAATGCTGATTCCGTTTGGTTTTGAGGAAGTATTGAAAAAAAAATCTTTCCTTTGCAGACATAAGCAGTTTTGGAATTTTCCTAAATATTTCGAAAACAGTTGGGAAATCATGGCACGTTACCTACTAAAACGGTTTAAAAGTAGTTTTCGATGAAAATATGTCACTTGAAGAAATAAGTGCTTAAAACTTCGTCCGGCCAATATGGACTTATCGATTAGAACTGTGGGGTCTCATTAAACCTTCTAATTCCTACAAAATACAACAATGCAATCCAAAATCCTTCGAAAAATATCCAATGCCCTTTACAATGTCCCGAACCTAACCCTTTGATCCTGTGATAAACTCCCTATCCTGGTTCTATAATCCACAAAATCCTCATTATAATACACAATATCCTCAACAGTCTTTTGTTTTATAATTATTAGAACATGAGGGCAGAAAGTATTGTAATTACCAATAAAAAAAATCATGGTTTCGTTGATTTGATCGTTCCTTGTTTCTCTTTTCTTCAAAAATGTGTTTTTATTTTTGTATAGATTTGTTTTGTATAAATTTGTTGTGGCCGAGTTATTCCCTCTATTGTATGTATTCTGTGCATAATGGCACCTAAAACCTCACTTTTCCACAATATTTCATTCAAGTAAGTGCTTACATTAATGAGAAAATATCAATTATATATTTACCAGATTTTCTAAATGACATCGGGTATAAGAAAAAGATTTAGAAAAGCGTTAAGATGACGCAGTTCTAACCTGACGGACGTTCAATATGATTGAATGACTATTATAGATATTATGGTTATTTAGGTCAAAGGTGAAGGCACGTTTTAGAATATTGCTACTGTAAGAGAGTTGATTTCATTTTTTTTTTTTTTTCTTTTCTCGACCTCCCTTATTCAACTTCTTCGTAAGACTTTTGGATCCAATCCCTGTCAAAGGCTTTAAAATATAAATCCTCTCTCTCTAGAATAATATCAACTTTGTTTTCAATTATCAAACCGTCTGGAGTGGTTGTTTCACAAATATTAAATTGTCATTGATCAACATCAGTTTTGTGGCTGTGATAAAAAGTTTTTTTAGTTTGATTTCTATAAATTTAAAAATTGATTTCTACAGTTCATATATGAGTAAAGACAAATTTATTTTTTCTTTTTGATGTTGGCGAGAATATGTTTTCTTCCAGAACAGTTATCTTTGCACTCACACGTTATGTATCCAAATATTAACGCCCACTTATAACAGAGACATCTGGGACGGTTTATCCAGGGATATTATCACTCTTTCTGCCCAGAATAAATCAGGGTGATGATATTTAAAAAAAAAAAAAAAATGTTTATTAGAAATGAAACCCACGACCCTAGGCATGGAAATCTCACGCAATCTAGGATTATTAATTACAAATCTTTATAATCATGGGGCGGGGAGATTTTATGGCTCAGTTTTCTAGAATGAATTATTTTTGGAGGATATTTTCTTGGTAAAGAATTATTGTAATTAGTTCATTTAAGGAGTTCCGGTCGTTGATTGTTATTATTAGTTCGTTTTAGTTTAAGTAATCTGTATTTATGCTCACAGCAATTGGCCCATTTCTCGAGGTAAATGATCCATCAAACTGGGTTATACAGATCATCTATGATGGGCTATGATAACTTAACCTGATATTTCAGTAAGGTTTTTTCAATGGCTTCCAAATTATCTCATCTATAGGGAATGTCGATAACATTTTCCACCTTATTCTGCTCGTCAACGACTATTATACCTTTTCATTGAACGGTTCTGAACGATCAGGTATTCGATCCGTCTCCGTACATTTTAATCTACCTCTTTCTAGTGTAAGCCTAGACAAGGTATCTTTTGTTTTTGGGGCATAATTTTAGCAAGAACTTGATGTTAAATTAACCTTCCTGGGACTGAGTTGGGTGATCCCGCACCCCACGGCTCGTTTTTCGCTTGCCATTTTTATAAACTTATAGATAACCCCTTCTAGGAGCCCTTCTAGGAGTTTTCTTGTGCAAGTGTCTTGATTAAAAGGATCAAAAATTAAATTAAAAAAAAACTAAATTAACTTCATGTTATTTGAATAAATATGACTAACAACAGGCTTGGGGTGCGCTCGCACCCCAACTAGTTGTTAGTGTGACCTAATTTACTTTTTTTACGCACCCTAATTAAAAAAAAATAACCTAAGCGTTTAAAAACATGGAGTTTAATTTCTTTCAACAAGGAACAAAATCAAGAACCCAAACCTTCAAAGTACACTGCTACAGCAGCTAGACCCAAAAGTAGGGGAAGAAGCTACTTGAGTCCTCAAAAAATCGATTCCAATGTAAAAAAATTGTGTAATAACTGAGGACAATTTATGAGTCAAAAACATTCAGAATATAATCCTGTAAGTATTAATTGTATAAATGTTGAAATTAATTTTTTTTTATTGTATTTTTTTTTTAAATATTATTTTGCTTTCATGTTTTTTTATAAATATAAAAGTAAATTGTATTAAGCGGGATCTATTTTATTAAGCTATTGGATCTTTATTGCCGAATATTGACATCTTCGCATATGCTCGGCAAATCCTCTCCCAATCTGGTCATCCGAGACAGACTTGCTATTTTTTAACTACCCTTTTCCATATAGTGTATCCTAGGATATATTTCGAAACCAACCTTATCCTATCCAGGACCAAAATATTCGAATAGTTCTCTTCCTCTCTCCCACCCTAAAGTACTTCATCTTTCCATCAGATTTTATTTTTAACACATTATTGGGGCGGTTGGAAATGTGCTCTCCCAACTGCGATACGTTACTTCAAGAAGTTGTGAGTTAGGAGTACTATTTGCCTCGTAATAAGTAAACAGTTTACTGTTAACTGGTTTCCTTCCTTCCTGAAAACCGTCGAGGGATAGGATAGGATAGGGGTTTAAATAGGATAAACATTTAAGTTATTACGCCCTTGATGTGTGAACGTATAAGTGTTGAATTCTGTATTTGTTTTTTGTTTTTTTTTTTAAATAAATATATGCATATACACACACGCACACATACATACATACACACATGCAAACTTATATATAATGCAACTATATTAGCTTATATATAATGTAAGCTATATCTCCATTTACAACTAATTCACCTAATCACCTGGGTTATATAAGCAGCAAATGAATATTTTTTTTTTTAATTTACTGATTTTTTATTTATTTTTTGTCTTATCATGTTTCTTTTTTAATTTACTTATTGGTAATGGTTTGTCTTATCATGTTTCTTTTTTAATTTACTTATGGTCATGGGTATTAATTAGTCAAAATTATACATACCATTACAACCATTGAACCGTCGATGCGAAGACAAAATAAGACATGCTGAAAAGAAATAACGACGTTCCAGGGTCCATAGGTCACGAAAAAACTTTATATATCTGTGTTTGTGTGTTTTTGTGCCTTTCTGTGTGTTGTATACTAGCTGATTCAAGAATGGCCTGATTATGATAAAATTCTGCACGGAAATACCTTTTCAAAACTAACAGTGATGTTTTTTTACCAGCATATTCCTACAACAGAAATCTATTTGTTTAGGGCGAAATTCATTGGTACGTCGTTTACTTGTACATATTATGAAATAAAACGATTTTCAAAGTAGAATGTTCAATTATTTTTGAAAAAATAGCATGGTACTAAAAAATGATAAATTGAGTTAATAATGGTTTCAAATTTTTTACTATAATTCAAACTATGATTGAAATTTTTTCAATTCATTCAAACTATGAAATTTTAGTTTCGTATGAAGAAAATGATGAATTGTGAAATAATAATAGCATCAACAGACAAGCACTTTTTTTAAATATCACGAAAACGGTTGGAAAATTGTAGAAGGGTAAAGTAATCCTTCGGGAGCTATTTTAGCCTTGAGAAGGTAAATTAAGGTTTGAGAATACAAGTTTTGCTTTTAGAGAAATGTGGAAAATAACTATTACAAATAGTCCAATGTATATAAAATTTAAACAAATTATATACAAATGTTATAGGCTATATAAATTAATACTGGTAAACATTTACGAAAACAAGTAAGCTTACTTACGCCAAGTAAGTGACAGCCCAAGAACCGCTCTCGGGAACAAACATGTAGGACTCATATTGACTCCATATCTGATTACACATGTAAATATTTGGCAAATGAATCCTCATCATAACACCTGTAAATTTGCACAATGAGTGATGACAATTTCTGAATGTTTTTGAACTATTTCCATTGCAGGCTGCTCCTTGCGAGGCCTGAGCCTTGTCACAGTTCCAGAGACTGCGCACAGAGGAGGCGATGTGATGCTCATCTGTACCTACGACCTAGGAGACTCGCCACTCTGCTACGTCAAGTGGTATCGCGGCAACTTCGAGTTCTACAGGTACACACCATCGGAGCGACCGCCACACAAAGTCTTCCCGTATCCAGGAATTCATGTTAACGTGAGTAATCAACGTATATTCGTCTTTGTTTTTCAATTTTGAATGACATTTTTTTTTTTTGTTTTTTGTTTTTTTTTTCTCAGGGATTTGAAATTACATAGAAAAATAGACTTTATTCTGGGATATTGTCGCTTAAAAATAATAATAAAACTTACAATAAAAAAGCAGACAAACAAAAACCAAACGCTATTTACAAAACCTTAAATAATAAAATAAAATATCTATACTTATTTAAACAAAGAAGGGTGGGACTATGGATGGAGCAATAATGAATGAGAGGAATACGAATACAAACATCTAGTAAATACTTCAATATAAAACAATAATAAAAAAAAAAAAATTAGGGCGAGAGAGAGAGAAGAATAAGAAAAGACAGAAAAATTAATGCATTGTCGAAAAACAAATTAATAAATTAAAATATAAAATCATGAACAAATGTGAACTTTAACATAACGAAAGAGAAAAAAATGAAACAAAACGTTTAGAGATGAAAGGGGTTTTACAGTGTAAAAGGGAAGGAAGATGCCGGTGAATACTCATCCTTCCACGTTAAAGGAGGACAGAAGAATGAAAAGAACATTTTTTTCTAAAGTCTGTTGATTAAAGAAAGAGTGCCTAATGTCAATATAAGAAGGAGAGGAGATAGGAAGCAGACTGCAGCTCAAATAGCCTATTTATTCCATGTTAGAACGTGCTAACGTTCCAAACGAATTGAGGTTTTACTCATAGAATAATTTTCAAAGAAAAAAGTACTTTATCGGCCGTTAATTTTGGTTTCTTTCGACGAAAGTCAGAAAACGTGTGGCAATCTTAAGAGAAAAAAATGTTTTAAAAGTAGACTAAATCAGTCCACCTGAGGTGGAGATTCACTCTATATGTAACGAATGCTTATGACTTAGACAGCTCTTTGCGTAATCCGGTCGAGTCGACTAGAACATTTTATGTTTCAGAATTCAAGGATCATGGAAATAACTGTATTTCTCTTCGGATAAATGCACTAAAATGACATAGTTCCTGCGAGTCAGATGTATTTAACGTCAACTTTGTATAATTTCCTTTCAAGGTTTATATTCTCTCGTCTAGTATTGTAAGTCTTGAATGGGATTATACTAAATAAAATTTGTTTATATTTTATTAACAAAATCTGTATTATTTTAGGAATTTATATTTGTTAGAACATTAGTAAAATGCTTTAATTTTTTGTAAAGTTTTTAAATGAAAAGTAGAGACATTGTAGAATTTTTTTTAATTTCTTTTACGGCGCATCGGTTTGTTAGTTATTAGCACCGTGACTCGAACCCACATCTGCTAGCCACTAGACAACAGAGAAACCCATAAAGTAGAAGTATGATAAAGTCCTAAGTATCAATGAACTAATCAGAGCAACCTAATAAAAGTTGAGAGCCAATTCCTAGAAGATAAACAAAAAAGAAATTTTAACCTATTAGCTCCGAAAGAGATAAAGCAAGAGATATGAGAGAAAGTAGGATTAAAGTATAAAAGATTAATCGAGAGCTGAATGGCTAAAAGATGAATGGGGAAGAGGTGGAAAAGGATTTGGAAAAACAAACCCCGAGGTTGAGGTGGGAATAGCCGGTCCCATAGGAAGGCTAATAGAATAACTAGGAATGGTAGAGGCAGGGAAAAGATAGCCAGCTTTCCCTAGTATTTCCCAAGGGATGGGGGGATAGGTTCTGCTTTTTATGGGGCTTGTCATCCACAGGGTTCTCTGGTCGGCCTTTTTACAACTAATCACTCCACGATGGCACAAATGGCTAGGCTCCAATAGTATTATTCTTCTACCAACCTTTAATTGGGGAATAAATATTGCTTGCAGTGATTATTAGGGTTAATAGTTAATATAGTTGAAAATGAATATCGTATTGACATGAAAATGTCATATGGCTTTACCCCTGGGATACCAAGGGGGGGGGGGGGGTTGTAGCCCTACTTTCACTTAATTTATTAATTTCTTTGTCTATGAAATTTAGAAATGTTAGGCAAAAAATATATTTGTCAGAAATACAATCACCAATAATAATATGGATTTATTATTTAATATGTCTTAAGGCTGTAGTCTCCAATATTTTGTCACACGAGTTTCAAAATTGTAACGGGTGTGACGTCTTCGGTCATTTGACCGGAAATATACTTTCGCCAGAAATTATGACGGGTCATTTTGGCAGGAATTTGTTTTTAATCATTTCCTTATATGTATTTGTAAATGAGTAATGTAAAAAATGGTTAGATTGAATAAATGTACAATTTATTACAAATAATTGAATAAGTTGTGTTCCCAAATGACACTTTCATGATCAAAATAATTCTCCTTAAACAGGAATCATTTCTTAAAACTCAAACTGGAACATGTTTCATCTGAATCAGTCGTTTCCGAATACACAAACTCAAAATTAGTTAGTGAAAGTAGTTTTATCACTTTTTCTGGTAAACGCTTATAGATATTGCTTTAAAAATTGTTTCATTCATTTTTCTTCATTAAGGAATCTATAAACCAAGTACCTGCGAGCGTATGAACTCGAAAACGTAAGCGTAACGGCTTTTTTTTTCTTTTCTTTTGCACCGAATGTAGCTCCAAAAACCGTGTTCCGGCCCCGGATTCTGCTGATTAACAAACTTAAAACTTAAAAATTAGGGAAATTTTTTTCGTAGTAAATTTTATACAAATCGGACCATTTTTGAGCCGATGAGAGAGTGAACAGACAAATATATACATTCAATCAATAAGATTTGAACCACCGGGTCTACCATAAATTGGATCTAAAACGTGAAATGTTCTAGTGATTACTTCCGTACTGCATCATGGTGTCCTCATAAGCGGCATTCCTTCCAATGAAGGGAGGGAGGAACCGTGCTCAAATGCATGTTCTGAACACTTAAAAGAACTACTTTTTTTTTTACAAAATATTTATTTCTTTATTGATTTACATCTGATAATATGATATATGATACAATAAGAAGGTTCTGTGCTCAAGGCCTCCCAACTTCATCCTCGATTAACGCCAGAAAGACGAAAGAGCACTAATAATGATGAATAATGAGTTTTTTTTGTCGTTTGAACAATACTTATAGGAATCAGTGAATTACACTTATTACAATGCTGGTTCATTAGACCATACAGATACAGCGAAACACTTATAAATAAATATAAATAACCATTTTCAGTATTACGCCATGTATTATCCTTTGTACCTGCCATTTAGGAACTCTTCTTGCCCAGTTGTGGTCAAGAACATCGAATCCTGAACTCTTTGAAAGATGTTTCGATTCACTCCTTTTCATCGAGAGAAAATCAGTGATTGCTCTATAGAGAATATAAATAAAAGAAGATTCTCATTTATAGAAAGTGCTTTTTCAATCCTATAAAAGCATGTAGTATTCCTATAGAAGAGTTTATTTTCGAATATCGAGTGGTACACACTAGATTCTATTCAATCGACTCCCCTTTTGTTCTCTATACCAGACCGTTTGGGATCCAAAGGACTGTAGGAGACGTGGTAAAGAGGTTTAAAAATATAGAAGGCCACCCACATGTCAAGTCTTTTTATATCTTCACACTCGAAAAGTTCTTGCTCTCACCATCGATTGCAAATTCAGAAATATTGGCCATTCCATTTTAATTGTTGTCGAAATATTTTTTTTTTATTCATCGGTACAAGAACTGTAGAACATTTTACTGCATTACTCGTACCTTGTATGATTGATTATGGGGATATGAGTTACCCAATCTTTGCATGTTCCATGATGTAGATGTCACATGCTGCAAACTTTTCGGAAGCAGAAAACACATTCATTGGAAAATTTAGACTCGGTTTATGTGCCTGAGTTATCTCTTCAGAGAAAGGCGACCTCTTCTTTTTTTTTCTTAGGATGCTTTATGAGATTTCAATTTCTCGCCATTAAATAAGTACGCCAAATTAACAATATTTTTTTTAATATCCACTACTTACTGTTCATGAGTAAAAATGGCATTTTTCTTTTTCATCTTTCACAAACGTAACCAAACATCAGCTCGATAAGTATCTTCATAGAGACAATGTATTTTTTTGGGAAGTTTCATATTATTGTCGGGGATTTGCATATATTTTTATACCTATATCTATTTGTTTATGTATGGATGTATGAAATCTGAATCGTTCGTATTTTTTATTACAATCTCGCATAATCCTTATAGATCCTTTTGCATTGGTATAGTTGTTTCGCATTTTCTAAAAACAGACTATCAGATGACTCACATATAATTAATTCTTATGCGAATGTTATGTAAAAAATGTGTGTGTACATATATATATATATGCTGATATCGAAGAAAGTTGAGGAGCTTCAAGAAAGACAAGATTGTTTAAAAAAAGAATCAAGGAAACTTGTACATTTTACAGAACAGGAAAACAGGACATATTTCTCTGAAGGGAAATAACAAGTGTCAAATATTTCTGTCTTTCCTATTTTATAAAGAGCCGACTCAATTATTTAAAAAATGACATTTCCTGGTTTTCATAAATCACTGATTTCACTTATTTCAAAATCACTTATTTCAAGAAACCTGAAAATCGTTCCGAATTTGGAACTAACCTCCACAGCAGTGTCGAATATAATGGGAAATGCTGATAAGTTTATGTTGGTGTATGGTTCAGTCCGAAAGCATAAATTTGTTTGTCTGTATTCGTAAGCGTTTTATGATGATACTGATTATTCTCATTTGACTCACCTTATTGTATTACGTCGGTCAAAATTTTGCAGATAGCTTTTACACTTCTTATTTCAGAAAAAAGACTCTGGTAAAAACAAATTTGAAATTATAATTTATTGTTTGCCCTAATAAACATTTTTGTGAGGCATGAAGTAAGTTAAAACCCCTTGGAATGTCGTAATGTCTGGCATGAAAGTAGGATTCTCTAATAAATTTATTCTGCGAGTCAAACAGAAAATTTACGTACGTTCTGCCGTTGATTTCAACACATTTCTCGACAAATGACCAAGGCATCTCTTCAAACTTAAACGGTCCTTCAAAACCCTATGAAAGTGGTGTAAACACAACTTTCAAATTTTACATCATGGACACAAAATACAGAAATTCAACAGTTAACGAGGTTTTTTCTCCCTCTTACAACTCCTGCGATGTCCGTACGCAAGCAACCAGAATACCGCTAGAGAGAGATGCCAGAACGATGTGGGGAAAAAATGTTTTTTTTCTATGTTCATTCAGCTTACTTACTCGTACGAAACCCCTTCCTTTCTCTCACAACAGTAAAAAAAGAAAAAAAAAGAAAAAGAAAAAAAAAACAAAAAAAAAAAAAACAGAGAAAATATTAAACATCAGCAGGATTATAAAGTTTCTGCTCCTCATGGACTGAGATTAATCCTAAGGAATAGAAAGCTTTATTGGATATTGATTGGAGAGTGAGCTTTATATATATGTCTAGGGTTGCCATTTAGGGTCCCGTCCTCGGGCAATAATTGCATTGTTGGCGTTTAGCCAGCAAGTATTTATTTCTATCAACATCTACGTTTAAATCATACTTTATATGATTGTAATAAATAAATTTCTTATATGAGCAGAAAGATAAAAGGCCGATCCCGTAAAAAGTCGATAATTTTCTATAAAAAACGCTTCTGCATTAAAAAAAATCGTCAGAATTTGAATATAGAAGATGTTTATAGACTACTAGCTGTTACCCGGCGTGCCATGCTACCTACTTTCTGCATAAGGAAGAGCCCCAAAATAATTAGAAACCAAAAGAGTATTATTAAAATCTAATAACCCAAACCTTTAACTGTTTCGAACCCGTGACCTCCCAACTTTGAGTCCTAGACGACTTTGACCTAACCTAAAACACCCCCGTATCAAGACATACATTTATGCCCAGTTTGGTGAAAATCGGTCTAACGGAGTAGATTTTTATAAAAAAAAAAAAAAAAAAAAAAAAAAAAAAAAAAAAAAAAAAAATACAGACTGCAGCTGGTAGACGTTTTTGACTTGGCCTATGACAATCCCCTGATCAAGACCAACCTTTGTGCTCAGTTTGATCAAAACATATAGAAAGGTTTTGATTTTATAGGGAACAAACATACAGACAGACAGCTGGTAGAGGTTTTTGACCTAGCTTACGGCACTCTCCAGATTAGGATCTACCTGTGTACCGAGTTTAGTCAAAATCGGAAGAACGGCGTGGATTTGTATGAGGTACAAACTTACTGACAGACAGCCGGTAGACGTTTTTGACTTAGCCTACGACACTCCCCAGATTAAGATCTACATGTGTACCGAGTTTAGTCGATATCGGACGAACGGTGTGGATTTGTATAAGGGACAAACATAATCGAACGAACGGTGTGGATTTGTATAAGGGACAAACATACAGACAGACAGTTATAAGACGTTTTTGACTTAGCCTAAGACACTCCCCAGATTAAGATCTACATGCGTACTGAGTTTAGTCGAAATCGGACGAACGGTGTGGATTTGTATATGGGACGAACATACAGACAGAGAGTTATAAGACGTTTTTGACTTAGCCTAAGACACTCCCCAGATTATTACCTACATATGTACCGAGTTTAGTCAAAATCGGACGAACGGTGTGGAGACGGAATCGAGTTTATTCAAAATCGGACGAACTGTGCGGATTTGTATAAGGCACAAACATACAGACAGACAGCTGGTAGATTTTTTTTGACTTAGCCTAGGAGATTTCCCGTATCAAGACCTACCTATCTGCCAAGTTTGGTCCAAATCGGTCAAACGGTGTGGATTTGTATAAGGAACAAACAAACAGAAAAACAGACAGACACGTGATTTTTATATATATAGATATAAATTATGAAAGGCCCGGAAAGGATTTGATTGGCTTTACGAAACCTAACGGTCTGGTTCGTCAAGCCAAGATCTGGAAAGGTCACCTACGACCCTCCAAGGTATAAATAGTACCCGGACTGCAATCTGTCTTCTTTCTCCTCGAGGAAGCCGACAGAATCTCGACGAAAAGTCGACAAGGTCACGTCCAAAAGACCGTAAAAAAAATAAGTGCCGAGGACCGTGGAGGTCTACGAGAGTTTTAGTATTTCAGGGTTCTTTTCTAAACTGAGAGGAATGAGCTGTTCTATTTTCTTAGAGTTTCTTATTGTATAAATTCACATTGGTAATAAAAATCAAACAAATAAACCGTTACGCGTTAATAAATAATCTCAACAACTATTATCATGCTTTTCAAACTCTCTATAATGTGGGTGTCGACATATATTTCTATATATAAATATGTTGAAATATTCAATTAATCCATTCGTTGCTCATATGTAGTTATATTCAGGAATTTTGTCATTTTTAGCTTTTATTGTTTGCCACCAACAAATTGAATTTATTCAGTATATGGAATATTTTGTGAGCTACACGCTTAGAACATCCTTTAAACTATTTTTTTTTTTAAGCATTAGCTTTATTATTATTTCCTTATTCATTATTTTCTAAATGGCGTGGAATCAGCTTTGATTATGTTAATGTGAAACCATCTCAGATATGGCTCGAACGATAAACAGCATTGAAGAACATGCTTTTTGACAACTACACATTCTCACCCAAATATACATATATATATATATATATATATATATATATATATATATATATATATATATATATATATATATATATATATATATACTCTTTCTTCCGAAGGAAAGTAGCTATAGAGGTCGCACTCATGACGGAATTTTTGAAAATTATCGATCCTACCTAGTAGACACCGAAAATGACTCCAGTTAAAATTTATATATATATATATATATATATATATATATATATATATATATATATAAACATATATTGTCATAAATTTGTCCGTTAACACTATACAGGCCAGAGTTTTTGTTTTTTCGTCACGAAACATGGTATGTAGTATTGCCCATCAAACGATTGAACGAGTTCGTTAACCAACAAAATCAGTCCATCTGGGGGGGGGGGGGGGTTACTCGGGAGTCAAAGTATTTATTTGCCAATACTAGCCGTAATTATTGTTATATTTCAACGAAACCGTAAAGTTTTTATGTCTGCCGCTAGGGGGGCGCTGTATCCTGTTCAACCATTATTTCTGTATCCCGTTCCGTTTCTTATTCATCAAGATCAATTGATGAAAATGTGAAGCTTTGTGTATTTATTACGTAGTGTAGTAGCCCGCGTACACAAAACTCTGGAAGGAAATTAACAATTGAAACAGGTGCTCATAACAAATACAAAAGAGCAGAATTATAACCGTTGTTATTCAATTATCTATATAGGTTATTTTAAACAAAGTATTCAGGAATGCACTCAACACTACCCAATTCTGAGGAAAGAGCTTAGTTATGCAGCTCCTTTGTGACATACTTTTTATTTTTTTTGTATGTTACCCCACGACAACGTCATATGCACGCTTGTTCTAGAATATGAGGTTTTTCATGGAAAAAAAGGTTACGATGTTGACTTTTTAATAAATATCCTCAAAAAAAAAAATGTAGGGAGTCCATAGAAGAAAGCAAGACTGAAAGGATAATTTTATTCTAGTATCATGGCTTCCTTTTTACTCTTTATTCACAAAGAAAGGGAACGGAAGTCATAGTGAATGCATTTAAAGTGAGGAGAAGTTCTTGCTGAAGAAGTCCTGGATTACCTTGGACAAAGAATACGCTCCATGGATAAGACTCAGAATTTGATTCGCTTCTTTCAAGTCTTATTTCAAAACTAGATTAGGGAAGTTTACCTTGAATCCAAATCCTAGTTAAATAATGCAATTCAATTTTTTTTAATTTTTTTTATTTTACCTCAAAGCGTGACTACTTACAATGATCTCACGACATGGCGGAACTTTGTCAGAGGTTAGCCGTTTCATGAACACTATTTTCCTTCAGTAGCAGAACTTATGTTACAATTAACACATATGTTAGTTAACATATGTTCAACAACAAAATACTACACGGAGTGAAAAAAACAATTGGTACTATTGAGTTACTTTAAAAACATCTTTTAAAAAGTGTTATATTGAAGTGATAATCAGTACTGTGATGTAAACTTTCTCGGGACTATCTTTGTTTTTTTTGTGCCGAAATTATCTTTAGAGAGAAAAATAAACATTGCCAAGTTTAAGAATATACCTGGTTGAGGAAAGTGATATTTTAGTAGCTGGATATAAGTATTTTTATTGTTGTTTTTAAAGGTCAGTTGAAGTGTCTTTACTGTTCTTAGTAAGTAACTATGAGGTCTTCTAAGTAATGAACTTGGACATTTCTTTCTTGTATCATCTCTTGTATTGGCAAATATTTCTGGTTGAAAATATGGTACACTTAATACACAATCTCATTCTACATTGTTGGAGTGTAGGATGGTAAGGCGTTTTTTGGGGGTTTTAGGAGGAGATATTTCTCGCTTTTTGGGTTTCTTTGTGGGGGGAGGAACTTGGCCTCTATTTCACATTTATTTTTTTTGGGGGGGGATCTCCCTAACCTGCCTTAACTACCTTTAAGCTTAAGAGGTTTGGTGCTTTCAGGCTATTGTGTTAAGGTGCATTGAACCACAGAAGACAAAGATAATTATTCCTTTCCATTGCTCATTTTCATTTTTCATTTTGTTTCCAAAAATAATTTATTAATTTTATATTTAATAAATTATTTGGCATCGTGTAATGAAATATTTCTCAGAAGGAGCCAACAAAAAAATAAATACAATTAAACAAAACACTATAACTATTTTTTATTAAATATAAAATTAATAAATTATTTTTGGAACCAAAATGAAAATGAGCAATGCAAAGGAATAATTGTCTTTGTCTTCTTTGGTTCAATGCACCTTAACACAATAGCCTGAAAGCACCAAACCTCTTAAGCTTAAAGGTAGTTAAGGCAGGTTAGGGAGATTCCAACATTATAATATTCATCACAAAGAATTGGCACTCACAAGACTGTCATTTTATACAACACCTGCTGCTTGAGATAGTCCCGAGAAAGTTTACATCACAGTACTGATTATCACTTCAATATAACACTTTTTAAAAGATGTTTTTAAAGGAACTCAATAGTACCAATTGTTTTTTCACTCCGTGTAGTCTTTTGTTGTTGAACATATGTTAATTAACATATGTGTTAATTGTAACATATGTTCTGCTACACTTCTAAAGCACACACAGCTATAAAGAAGGTTTAATTTTATACTGTTACTCTACTTATGATATCTGGTAGCATTGTAAGAAATGATGCCTTTCATTATATTTATTTCTTATTTTAGTTTTATTCTACAACAAATTTACAATACAGTTTAATTTGAACTTGATAGAGTCCTAATTTAGTATAACGATCCTTCTATAGTATTTTTAAGTCCTCTCAGTTTGTTGTTTTCTATTTTCATCAAGTATTCTTGCAAAGTTCCTTTTAAAGTAACAAAAGTGTTTTTTCATGTCTTTTACATGTACTGTTTTTCTGTCTGTATTTTCCTCCATCATGGACGCTCATGGATAAGGCTTTTAGAATGCCCGGCTGTGATGACCTAAAAGAATTAAATAAAAAAATCCAGGTTAATTTTAGTTTTTCACAGAATAATATTATAGAATGCTTAAAAATTAAAATTCATTGTTTTTATACTGCTTCGGCTTCAGCAAAAGCCTGTTAGTCATGAGTTTGGCCATTTAAAGCGAAAGAATATTGGTTTTCAATGGAACGGAATATTCCACAACATTTTCGGAACGCTTTCCAGTGATAATCTCCGGAAGAAAAATACTCTAGCCTCCCTTTTCCTTTGATTAGAAATCAGACGCCATTTTGCGGACCAGTGACTCAAAAGATTTCGTGACCCCCCATTGGCAGATTCCTGAGAGGATAAGACCAGTTTTCTTCAGAAATGTTTTGAGCTGAACGAAGGGCTCTTCTTTAGGCATGTCAGAAACGAACCTAAGATAGAGAAGGGGGTCTCAATTTGGAACCCTTGGGGAACTCAAGCGTTCTTCCGTAGAAAGGTGAGCCTGTCACTGCCTTGTCAAATATCATACTCTACAATGGACTTTGTCGAACTTTATAGACAGACTGTTGTAGACAGATTTTTTTTTTATTTTATAAAACAACCCCCGGGGTCTCTCCGTGGTCAAGTAGCTTACGCCTTAGATTCTCTTGCAGGAGGTGGTGGGTTCAAGTCCCACAGGTGGCAGGAACTTTCTCATCGCACGGCTTGTTGAGAAAATTCCTAGCTGCACCAGAGATGCTTCCTTTTGTGAAAGCCTTCAAAATTATTCAGGAAATACTCCAGTATTCTTGAATCAATTTCTAACTATTATTTTATCTACTTACGAGTAGACTAAAATAATTTGTCTGGTCATGAGTACACTGAGCTCTTTGCTTGTAGCTTCTATTTATTCTTAAATATAATTAAGAACGGATAAATCTATTTTAGCGCGGTTACTCCCTATCTCCATAGGGAGAACCCGCTTATGAGGTTGACCTCATGACGCAATCCGGAAGTGCCAACTAGAAACTTTCACGTTTCAGGCCCTATAGATCACGAAAATATAGGTGGCCCAAATTTGTGTATATATATATATATATATATATATATATATATATATATATATATATATATATATATATATGCTTGTCTGTTCGCGCTGTAGCAAGCTCAAAAATGGTCCGATTTTAACGAAATTTGATACAAAAATCTGTCTTCTAATTTGAAAGGTCAAGTTCGTTAACCAGCAGAATCCGCCTAGTGGAAGATGGTGTTTGGGGCGAAATTCGCGCAAAAAAATCGTAACGCTTACGTTTTTGAGTTCATATGCTTGCAGGTACTTCTTTTATAGGTTTCTTAACATAGGGAAACGAATGAAACCATTTTCAACGCGATATCTGTAACCGATTCCGAGAAAGGTGGAATCAATGTTTTTGTAAATCATAATCTTTTGTGGTTACTTAAAATCGTGGGATTCAATTGAAATTTTTTCTACATCTTGGAAATAAATCCCAACTAATATGTTTAAATTTTGGATGTATTTGGAGTTAAGTAAGCGAAAAAAAATATTTTATTAATAGACATGAAAAGTTTTTAAATCTTCATGCATTTTTCGTAAATATCTCGCTAACGGTTGGGAAATCATGGTAAGTGGAACGTGACCTTTCGAATGCTTACTAAATTCTCTACAAGAAAGATTCTGAAACAATATTCGATGGGGCAACGTCAATCAGAGATATAAGCGCTTAAAACTTAAAAAGTGTTTATTTTGTTGTTTTGAACGGGTTTTTGTCTTTGTTTATCTCAATTTTTAATTGATTGTCTTTTTTTATAATAGCATTTATCAGTGAAATTCGTATTTTAGTTAAATAAGCCAAGAAACTATAAAAGGTATTGGTAATATGTTTGGAATGGCTGTGGAAATCAAGATGGCTGTGGCTAACCATGATGGCGTATAGATAGGTTTGTTTGAATTCTCCTATCTATATAACTTTCCTCCTGCTACAACTGAAGTTATCATTATTTCTTATTTTATAGAAAGATTTAACCCACGAGAGAATGGACTTTTATTTGCCATGAAGCACATATTTACAGTTGATTATTACAGTGAAACGAAATTGCTAGTAAAACAAGGAACTGTAAATGACAACGAATTTTCGGTTGTTTGGAATATAGCCTTCTCAGCAGTAGTCGAAGAGTGAGTACGTTTTCAGTACATAATTGTATTGACTTATTCAGCCTTCCTCAAGAATGAGGTTTAAGAATTATCCGCTTCTGTGTAAGTTTGCTACTGTCAGTTTCCTGTTATTTGTGATGCCTAATCTACTTCACTTCTTCGAGATGTACGGAACCGCGCTAAGATGACGCAGTTCCTGCAAGTCGGACTTTTTTTTTTTTCTTGGCACCCAATTGAGCCAATATAGAATTTCTAACGTAAAATTATATTGAACGAATGCAATTGAATACAAAAGAAGTTGTTCTTTTTTTTTAAAATAGTTGTGTTAACTGTATATGAAAACTGTTGTAAAGGTCATGCTAGACTACGTGACGTAGGCGACAGAATCCCTACCTTTGTGTGCAGAGCTCTGCAAATATTTATTAAACGTGTATGCGCTTGAGACTAGGCTAAAAGCTTCTGATGTCCTTCAGAGGCCGGCGCAATATACATAACTATAAATTGTTGTACTCTCTCGCATTGTTACACGATTTTCTTTATACAAACTAAAGGCAAAATAAGTACTAAATAAAGAATATAGACATTTAAGCCATTTGTAGTTGGTAAATAATTTTTTCATGAAAAATTAACGAAAATTTAAGGATGTCTTGAACTTGTATGAGATAACATGAATGTAGGTTTTCTTTTTAATGGATCCACTTAGCGAAATGCTTTTAATTTGCTAACTTATGATGAACGTAGATTATTATAGATTATAGCTTAATCGGCACAAATTCTGACATTAATAATCGCACCCGTGGGTGCCACACAAAATTGACCCATGCTTTTCAAATATTTGTATTCATAATCTACTATATATTTGTCAAATAACACTCATTCACTCACTATACCTGGTGATGGTCTATCCGACGTAATCATATCCTGAACCCTTGCACAGCCTCCTCACCCAACAGCATCCCCAGTTAGAACACTTCTTGTTAATGCTCGCAAATATAATGGGCGTTTTCAAATGACATCTTGGAAACATACATTTTTATATTGACTATTGACACGTCCATTCATTATTCAGAATGAGTTTTAACATGTACTAGTTAAACTCCTGTTACTGATAACCTATAGATAACGGGTTATCTCTAGGTTATCTGTTTCTTGACACGGGTCCGGAGCGCCCCAGTGTCAAGAAACATTGTGCTTTGCTTACTTATCAATTGATGAAACACATATAGTATGACGGGAACCGTGCTAAAATAAACTGCACAAAATTATGTAGTAGCGTTAATTTTGATTATACATTATTTAACGAAATTAAATGACTACTTGTCTGCCTTGACGAAGCACAGGTAGTCAGCTATTTACATCATCGTAGCCCTTTTAGTGCGTTTCCTTCCTCCCTTCCTATATGTTTTCTGTTCTCTTTCAGACCAATATATACGTATTGTAGTTGTGTTCAGATCGCTCCACACTGTGTAGTGCACGATTATGAGTTTTATTTACTTATTGAGATCATACTATCGCATTATTATGGTAGCAATTACCATATTATTATATATTAGGTGCTGGAAGACTTAATAAATTACCTAATTTTTTAACACAATTATTGATCGTTTAATGGCAAAAAATTGAAGTGTGCCTGATGCCAATTGACGAATTTCGTATCTCAATTAGTCTATTCGTTGCAAATCCTGTTTGTTACCAATAATCACGGTGTAGATGACCAGGAGACAAACTGAATACAATACCATATGAGATAACCAATGTCGAACATTTCATAGGATTGTGTCATACTATACAACTTCTTCCCTTTGAACTTTAAGCAGGGCATTCAGTTCAGATTTGCAGTACGAATTGATGTCCAACTTCCGAAGTCTAGTTGGAAGAGTCGGAACATTTAGATGGACGACTCTAAGGTCCAACATCCGAATGAGTTGGAGCGTGAATGGTAGAGTCGGATCTAAGTCTGCCAACTACCTCAGTCAGTGCTTGACCTTCGGGCAACATCGGTTTGCTTTCGATACATTTTCGGCTCGTGGGCGACGTACATAGTAGGAAAAACAGATTAAGACTAAAGTTGGATAGCCAGTGGGGGCGTGAGTAGAGTCGTCTATCCAACTAGTATTCCTACTTAGTTTACTGCAAATCGGAAGTCGGCCTGCTTTAGATGATCTTGAAATTTTGTGTCCTTATTCTCGGAGCTGGCTCTAATCTACTCCAGGATTTTTAGGGCCCCTCTTGTGGGTTCATTAGTCTGTGGACATCCTTGAGCTTGGTGTCTCGGCTTTGCAACTTTGTTTAAATCCCTTCAAATAAGGGGAACTAGGCAAGTATTGGCAATACTAATTCCATATAAATAAATATAATTAGATAACGCCTTTAAACTATTATAGTTACTACCAGTACATTTTCCTTCTAAAGCTGTAAACTTGACTGAACACCCTGGCACTACCAGTGGAACCGCTTCAGAGAAACCGGTAATACATTCTCCTATATTTACTGTGGATTTGGTTTAAAATATTATAGACCATACCAGAGAACTGACATGTACTAGAACACGACAGAAAATGGCCTCATCAATCAAATATGATTTGCCATTAAGATTTTTGCAAAATCAATGCCAAGTATCATGGAAAGTTTGAGAGAATAATCCATAGCTTAGATTGATGCAGATAAAAAATTGCTACGAAAAAAATTGCTTTGTACTCAGACGGGACGGTAGAAAAGATGGGCATTAATCGTTTAATTGCAAATGACATAGGCTCATGGTGCAAATTTGAACAAATGATTTTCAGAAATAGGAATAAGATATTTCTCAGCCTGAAAGAAAAAGAATTGCAAAGTGGTTAATCGAGAAATGAAGTGCGGTATGAGTGAGTTAAAGAGAGAGGGAGAAGGAGAGTGAGAGGTAGAAAGAGAGTGAGAAGGAGAGGGTGTGAGGGAGAGAGAGAGAGATTAATATAAAATAACAGATGACCCTTTCACATTCATAATCAAATTTTCAGGAGTCATTAATGACAAGCGCAGAAAGAAAATACAATCTCCGGCGACTGGAACCGAATGAAATCTCCTTTCATTATAAAGTAATTTTTACTAAAAGAAAATGAAATGAAAAGTGATAGTATTATCTGGAACGTTGGAGGGTTTCGGGAAAATTCCATTAGGTAACCTCAGGTGATGTGGAAAGGTTTATTTAGAAAACATCATCTATAGGGTTTCAACCAGCCTATTTCCACTTAGAATGGGTACGTCATCGAAATCTTATACAAAGGTGAAAAAATATAATAAGGCTTAAGGTAATGGGGAGGTTGCTAAATATCTTGAGCTGATGTGGAAAGGTTTATTCAGAAAACATCATCTATAGGGTTTCAACCAGCCTATTTCCACTTAGAATGGGTACGTCATCGAAATCTTATACAAAGGTGAAAAAATATAATAAGGCTTAAGGTAATGGGGAGGTTGCTAAATATCTTGAGCTGATGTGGAAAGGTTTATTTAGAAAACATCATCTATAGGGTTTCAACCAGCCTATTTCCACTAAGAATGGGTACGTCATCGAAATCTTATACAAAGGTGAAAAAATATAATAAGGCTTAAGGTAATGGGGAGGTTGCTAAATATCTTGAGCTGATGTGGAAAGGTTTATTTAGAAAACATCATCTATAGGGTTTCAACCAGCCTATTTCCACTTAGAATGGGTACGTCATCGAAATCTTATACAAAGGTGAAAAAATATAATAAGGCTTAAGGTAATGGGGAGGTTGCTAAATATCTTGAGCTGATGTGGAAAGGTTTATTTAGAAAACATCATCTATAGGGTTTCAACCAGCCTATTTCCACTTAGAATGGGTACGTCATCGAAATCTTATACAAAGGTGAAAAAATATAATAAGGCTTAAGGTAATGGGGAGGTTGCTAAATATCTTGAGCTGATGTGGAAAGGTTTATTTAGAAAACATCATCTATAGGGTTTCAACCAGCCTATTTCCACTTAGAATGGGTACGTCATCGAAATCTTATACAAAGGTGAACAAATATAATAAGGCTTAAGGTAATGGGGAGGTTGCTAAATATCTTGAGCTGATGTGGAAAGGTTTATTTAGAAAACATCATCTATAGGGTTTCAACCAGCCTATTTCCACTTAGAATGGGTACGTCATCGAAATCTTATACAAAGGTGAAAAAATATAATAAGGCTTAAGGTAATAGGGAGGTTGCAAAATATCTTGAGCTGATGTGGAAAGGTTTATTTAGAAAACATCATCTATAGGGTTTCAACCAGCCTATTTCCACCTAGAATGGGTACGACATCGAAATCTTATACAAAGGTGAAAAAATATAATAAGGCTTAAGGTAATGGGGAGGTTGCTAAATATCATGAGCTGATGTGGAAAGGTTTATTTAGAAAACATCATCTATAGGGTTTCAACCACACCCTATTTCCACTTAGAATGGGTACGTCATCGAAACCTTATACAAAGGTGAAAAAATATAATAAGGCTTAAGGTAATGGGGAGGTTCTAAATATCTTGAGCTGATGTGGAAAGGTTTATTTAGAAAACATCATCTATAGGGTTTCAACCAGCCTATTTCCACTTAGAATGGGTACGTCATCGAAATCTTATACAAAGGTGAAAAAATATAATAAGGCTTAAGGTAATGGGGAGGTTGCTAAATATCTTGAGCTGATGTGGAAAGGTTTATTTAGAAAACATCATCTATAGGGTTTCAACCAGCCTATTTCCACTTAGAATGGGTACGTCATCGAAATCTTATACAAAGGTGAACAAATATAATAAGGCTTAAGGTAATGGGGAGGTTGCTAAATATCTTGAGCTGATGTGGAAAGGTTTATTTAGAAAACATCATCTATAGGGTTTCAACCAGCCTATTTCCACTTAGAATGGGTACGTCATCGAAATCTTATACAAAGGTGAAAAAATATAATAAGGCTTAAGGTAATAGGGAGGTTGCAAAATATCTTGAGCTGATGTGGAAAGGTTTATTTAGAAAACATCATCTATAGGGTTTCAACCAGCCTATTTCCACCTAGAATGGGTACGACATCGAAATCTTATACAAAGGTGAAAAAATATAATAAGGCTTAAGGTAATGGGGAGGTTGCTAAATATCATGAGCTGATGTGGAAAGGTTTATTTAGAAAACATCATCTATAGGGTTTCAACCACACCCTATTTCCACTTAGAATGGGTACGTCATCGAAACCTTATACAAAGGTGAAAAAATATAATAAGGCTTAAGGTAATGGGGAGGTTCTAAATATCTTGAGCTGATGTGGAAAGGTTTATTTAGAAAACATCATCTATAGGGTTTCAACCACACCCTATTTCTACTTAGAATGGGTACGTCATCGAAACCTTATACAAAGGTGAAAAAATATAATAAGGCTTAAGGTAATGGGGAGGTTGCTAAATATCTTGAGCTGATGTGGAAAGGTTTATTTAGAAAACATCATCTATAGGGTTTCAACCAGCCTATTTCCACTTAGAATGGGTACGTCATCGAAATCTTATACAAAGGTGAAAAAATATAATAAGGCTTAAGGTAATGGGGAGGTTGCTAAATATCTTGAGCTGATGTGGAAAGGTTTATTTAGAAAACATCATCTATAGGGTTTCAACCAGCCTATTTCCACTTAGAATGGGTACGTCATCGAAATCTTATACAAAGGTGAACAAATATAATAAGGCTTAAGGTAATGGGGAGGTTGCTAAATATCTTGAGCTGATGTGGAAAGGTTTATTTAGAAAACATCATCTATAGGGTTTCAACCAGCCTATTTCCACTTAGAATGGGTACGTCATCGAAATCTTATACAAAGGTGAAAAAATATAATAAGGCTTAAGGTAATAGGGAGGTTGCAAAATATCTTGAGCTGATGTGGAAAGGTTTATTTAGAAAACATCATCTATAGGGTTTCAACCAGCCTATTTCCACCTAGAATGGGTACGACATCGAAATCTTATACAAAGGTGAAAAAATATAATAAGGCTTAAGGTAATGGGGAGGTTGCTAAATATCATGAGCTGATGTGGAAAGGTTTATTTAGAAAACATCATCTATAGGGTTTCAACCACACCCTATTTCCACTTAGAATGGGTACGTCATCGAAACCTTATACAAAGGTGAAAAAATATAATAAGGCTTAAGGTAATGGGGAGGTTCTAAATATCTTGAGCTGATGTGGAAAGGTTTATTTAGAAAACATCATCTATAGGGTTTCAACCAGCCTATTTCCACTTAGAATGGGTACGTCATCGAAATCTTATACAAAGGTGAAAAAATATAATAAGGCTTAAGGTAATGGGGAGGTTGCTAAATATCTTGAGCTGATGTGGAAAGGTTTATTTAGAAAACATCATCTATAGGGTTTCAACCAGCCTATTTCCACTTAGAATGGGTACGTCATCGAAATCTTATACAAAGGTGAACAAATATAATAAGGCTTAAGGTAATGGGGAGGTTGCTAAATATCTTGAGCTGATGTGGAAAGGTTTATTTAGAAAACATCATCTATAGGGTTTCAACCAGCCTATTTCCACTTAGAATGGGTACGTCATCGAAATCTTATACAAAGGTGAAAAAATATAATAAGGCTTAAGGTAATAGGGAGGTTGCAAAATATCTTGAGCTGATGTGGAAAGGTTTATTTAGAAAACATCATCTATAGGGTTTCAACCAGCCTATTTCCACCTAGAATGGGTACGACATCGAAATCTTATACAAAGGTGAAAAAATATAATAAGGCTTAAGGTAATGGGGAGGTTGCTAAATATCATGAGCTGATGTGGAAAGGTTTATTTAGAAAACATCATCTATAGGGTTTCAACCACACCCTATTTCCACTTAGAATGGGTACGTCATCGAAACCTTATACAAAGGTGAAAAAATATAATAAGGCTTAAGGTAATGGGGAGGTTCTAAATATCTTGAGCTGATGTGGAAAGGTTTATTTAGAAAACATCATCTATAGGGTTTCAACCACACCCTATTTCTACTTAGAATGGGTACGTCATCGAAACCTTATACAAAGGTGAAAAAATATAATAAGGCTTAAGGTAATGGGGAGGTTGCTAAATATCTTGAGCTGATGTGGAAAGTTTTATTTAGAAAACATCATCTACAGGGTTTCAACCAGCCTATTTCCACTTAGAATGGGTACGTCATCGAAACCTTATACAAAGGTGAAAAAATATAATGAGGCTTAAGGTAATGGGGAGGTTGCTAAATATCTTGAGCTGATGTGGAAAGGTTTATTTAGAAAACATCATCTACAGGGTTTCAACCAGCCTATTTCCACTTAGAATGGGTACGTCATCGAAACCTTATGCAAAGGTGAAAAAATATAATAAGGCTTAAGGTAATGGGGAGGTTGCTAAATATCTTGAGCTGATGTGGAAATGTTTATTTAGAAAACATCATCTATAGGGTTTCAACCACACCCTATTTCCACTTAGAATGGGTACGTCATCGAAACCTTATACAAAGGTGAAAAAATATAATAAGGCTTAAGGTAATGGGGAGGTTCTAAATATCTTGAGCTGATGTTGAAAGGTTTATTTAGAAAACATCATCTATAGGGTTTCAACCACACCCTATTTCTACTTAGAATGGGTACGTCATCGAAACCTTATACAAAGGTGAAAAAATATAATAAGGCTTAAGGTAATGGGGAGGTTGCTAAATATCTTGAGCTGATGTGGAAAGGTTTATTTAGAAAACATCATCTATAGGGTTTCAACCACACCCTATTTCCACTTAGAATGGGTACGTCATCGAAACCTTATACAAAGGTGAACAAATATAATAAGGCTTAAGGTAATGGGGAGGTTGCTAAATATCTTTGAGTTGGTAAATTCAGAATATTCTTCTTAGAGTAAAAAAGAAAATACAATATCATAGTTTTAAGACTAATTCTTCTCTCGATCAATGTAATCGCCCTTTACTTATCTAATAACCAATCTTTAGCGATTTACCTACAATTAATCAATATGTCCACCATTCCGAAAAATGTTTTCTCAAACTCAAATATTACAAACCAGGTCTAAAACTTTACACTATAATATATATTTGGTTTGAAATAGGAGTTCTCGACTTCAGGATTGGTGTTGAAACAACCTCTAAGCTCCTGGAAAATCTGAAATTAATATTTGAACGTATATAACGTCCAGTGTCATGGGCGTATATAAGGGTATCGGTAAAAATTTCATAAAACCCTTAAAAATAAATTAAATAAGATCATTTAGTTCATAAATCATATTCTATTTTGTGTGTAATAGCGTTTAAGTTGGCTAAAACTCTTCCAAGATATAAATTGTTATTATTATTATTATTACGGCGGGTGCCCGGAAAAAGGGAGCTGCACCGAGGCCAACAAGGCCTATTGTGCCACCCGTCAAGCCAGCCTGTTACACCAACAGCGCCGTATCCGAGATGAACCTTAATAGAGTCCGAAATCCAAATAACAGGAAACTGAAAATTCGTTGTTAATTTTTGGCTAGACCAGTGCGACATCAACACTGGTTTTATAAAAAAGAAAAGATATAAATTGTTAGTATTCCATACACCGGAAATGGTTTCAGCCCCCCCCCCCGAAATTTTCCCAGTCCCCTCCGAAATTATTTTCTATATACGCCCATGTCCAGTGTTATTAACTACGAATTTTGGGACGGGATATCTATAGGTTACCACCCAATTCTAGCCAGGACAGGGCTGATGCCTTTTCTTTTAGCACTTTCCTCCGAAGGAAAGTAGCTGTTGAGGTTGGACTAATGACGGAAGTTTTGAAAAATTTCTTCAAATCGTTATCGATCCTACCTAGTATATATATATATATATATATATATATATATATATATATATATATATATATATATATGTCTGTTAACACGATAGCGGCCAGAGTTTTTGTTTTTTCGTCACGAAACTTGTTATATAGCATTCAATAAGCAAACGATTGAACGAGTTCGTTAACCACCAAAGTCGGTCCACCGGAAGGGGGGGTTTACCCCGAACTCAAAACACTAATTTGACTATGTCAGCCGTAATATTTGTTATATTTCAACGAAACTTGGTATTCGTAGTGGTAATATAGAGAGAAAAGTGAGATATAAAAATGAACTAAATCGGTTCATTAGAAGGGGGGGGGGGTTACTCCGGACCCACAATACCAATTCGTCACTAAAAAATTGAATCTAGGCGCTTATAACCTAGACGTTAAGCGCCTTAAAAAATATGTTTGTAATATAATCTGATTGTTAATTCGAATAAATTCATAATTTATTTGCTAATTTCTTTGTGAATGAATTTATATTTACAAATTATAATGTGAATAAATTTGTATTCATATATATTAATCTGAATTTCTTTGTTATTACTTGATTATTTGTGAATATTCACATTTTTTGTGATTATTTATAGTTTAACATTTAATATACGTGAATAAAAATAAATTTGTATTCATACTTATGAATACGAATTTATTTATATTCGTATTAACAAATATATGAAGTACGAATAAATGCGTATTTTTATTTATGAATCAAATTATGCCCATCTCTGTTTTCTAGCCAGGATAGGGCTGATGACTCTTAATTTTTCTAAAGAAAAACCGCCACCCCATAGTGGGCCACCGAGCCTCCTCTGAACTTGTTTATTGCGTCACTGTAATGATAAATGTATATTATAATAATTACATATTATGGCATATTAGATTGTCTAGGTACCTCTCAACTGTAACAGTTACAAGAAAATAACTGGCGGGGCTGTTCTAAAAAAAACCCGGGACTTAAAATAACTAAATAAATAACTAATAAATAAATAATTTACGGACAAGAAAAATAATTGAATCATTATAAGATTAAGGTAGATTGCCGAAAAGATTGGAAAATCAATATAAACCTCGACTACCCCCGCACTGTCCAACAATTCCCTTAAACTCGGCCTCTTCACCAATTGGAAGCAGCCTCATTCCACTGATGGTAGGGCTAGTAGCTAGCCATCAATCACACAGCCTCACACATACTCTAATCACCTAACATAATGTATCCTTCCGACACCCTCGTATATCATCCTTCCTCCTACGCTTAGTACTTCTTCAAGACCATTGTGACCAGCTCATTAATATTATGTGGGCTTCCTAGGAGCCGACGGTCGACCACTCAACATGGAAAATTGGCATGACTAAAGGAAATTAATTATAATATTCCGCAAAAAAAAAAAAAAAAAAAAAAAAATAAAAAAATAAAAAAATAATAAAAAATAAAAAAAAAATCACATTCGTTTCGAATGAAACGTCACAGCGTTTTGTCAACATATTCAATGTTTTTATCTGGTGTAAAAATTCACCTGAAAGCACAATAAATTAAGAAGGAAAGCGTTACTGGTTTTTGTTTGGGTGAATTTTATCCAAAAACAGTGTAAGCCTGTGCGTATTTGGCTCTTTAACGAACTTGACATTATATTTTAGTCCAAGTATTTTCGTTCTAAATCTCAATGAAATCGGACGACTCTTGAAGACTTTTGAGCGATAACTGACCTATATATATATATATATATATATATATATATATATATATATATATATATAGTAGAACCTCTCATATCCGACTCCTCCCGATATCCGACCTAGTGCCCGACCCGATTCCCCGTTGGCGAGTCTGTTCAGACTTTACATAGTGAGTCATCTACACTATGCTTTGTTTTCCTGGCCCAAACTGTCAGTTCTGACGTGATTGTTGATGTGGAATGTGCTGTAATATTGTACTGTTCTATATTTGTTAACGACGAGTGACTTGTTGAAGCTGATGTTTCAGAAGTTACTAATGACTATCTTAACAATGACCAAATCATTGCTGCTGTGCAGAACAAATCCTCGGACGATAAAATCGACTCGGATGAATACGAAACCACCAGTGACGCCGTAGTGAGTCATTTTGGTGCTAAAGACGCCTTCGACTTAGCGGTGAAATAAATCGAGCAACATCCGAATGCAACCTCAATGGATGTATTGTTGGCAAAAAAGTGGAGAGACACTTCCGCAAAGTCAAGATTAACGAAATTAAAACAACAATCCATAACTGAATTCTATAAATAAAGCATGCTTAAATTTTCTTCGTCTTTTCAAAAGAGTAATTTTTTTAAATATATATAGCAACAGTGCTACAATTACAATAAAGTTGTATTACAGTTTGTGCTGTACAATATAGCTATTTTTATAACTTTGAAAGGCGTTTTTTTTTGCTCCTCCCGACCTTTTGGCCGTTACGACCATGGCCCGGTCCCGTCATGGTCGGATATGAGAGGTTCTACTTTACATACTTGTGTTATTTTGTGACAATTTCCGCAACTAATAACTAACAAGGGGAGTGCATGAGTGCCCCTTACCGATTCAAACGAGAATTTTTTTATGTGTAGTACTTAAGAAGAAAAAAGTCCTGTTTAAGCAAGAAAACGCACTTCTCAAGCATTCTGCTGAAAAAAAAAAAAAAAAAAAAAAAAAACTGGAATTCTAAAAATTTGTAAGCGAAAAGTGTAGGTTACGTTTTGAAATTCAATGTCTCGCCTTGAAATAATAAGACTTTTACGTAGTTGGGCTTTTTGAAAAAAGAGAGCTTCCTTTTTCGAACCACATAAATGACTAATGTATTATCTTAGGAAGTACTAGTGAGAAATGGTTCTCAAAATAAAAATAAAATTTAAACCTACATTTTTCACTTTTAAATTTTTAGAATTCCAGGTAAATTTTCAATATTTGTTTTCAGCTGAATGCATGAGAAGTGCGTTTTCTCGCTTTAACAGAACCTTTTTTTAGTTAAGTACTACGCATAAAAAAAATCTCGTTGTAATCGGTGAGGGGCACGTCGTAAGTTAAATAATTCTATGTTAGTAATAATTGCATTTTAAAATAAGGCAAAATCCATAAGGACTGAGAGTATTTATGATCCCCCTCTAGACCCAATTATTTAAATAAACATTTCGGCCATTGTTACGTTAATTAGCTTATAAGTAATTTTTGTTAATTAAGAACATTTTTTTTTTTTGAGTAGCTAAATAAACTAAAGTGGAAGGAATAATTTTATGGTATTACTATTATTATTTTTAATTAACGGCTCTTTGTTTAGGGTCGTTGGTTCGGTTCCCACAAGGGGGACATGCATTTATTTTAAAATAAGAAGAGGCATTAACCCTCTTATGGTTAGAAATGAGTGGTAACCTGTAGATAACTCGTTCTAAATATCCTTGTTATATATAAATTGCTATTAAAATGTATTTATTTATGTTTCAACTCGATTAGGGAATTGAACCCAAGACCTTAGGCATGAAGTCCTAAAGTCTCACGGCCACCAGGCCTCAAAGGGCCTTAAAAGTTTTGCAAATGAATCAATATTATTGATTAACCCTTGAACACTAGCCTTAATTCATATTACACTATAACTAACCTGTGTATCAATTTGACGTATACACAGGAAAATGACTCAGAACTTGATTATCAGGAATAATGGAGAAATTTGTTGTTAAAAAAATGAATATTTGTCAACATTTAATGCACAAAAATACCAATTAAAAACATAAAACATAGAGCAACAAAAAATTTGGAAGAAAGAGAAGAAAATATGAATGTAGATAAGAAATATTACACTTAAAAAAATATATTTAAAGAAATACTGATATTACTCGTAGATATATAATATAGGCAGCCTTATAATATATAATATAGACACTCTATTAATATATAATACATGCAGTCTTATAAACGGAGCTCAATATTGCCTTCAAGGAACTATGTAGGAACTCTCAATAGGAAATGGAAGAAGGTAGATGTGGGAGGAAGACGCAGCCTATGCACATCATGCTGAAGTGTATTTACATGAATTGGTTAGCTAAAAACCTGTAGGGACAAAACCATTATTTATGTTTAACTTAACAAAAAAAATCAATATAGTATTCAAAGCTCGTCTTGTGAAAGGATATGCCTTTCACATGGGCGTATATAGAAAATAATTTCGGAGGGGCTGGGAAATGTTCGGGGGGGGGGACTAGGACCATTTCCGGGGTATGGAATACTAACATTTTAGAACTTGGCATAGTTTTAACCAACTAAAACGCTTACACCTAAAATAAAATATTTTTTAAGAACTAAGTAATCTTATTTTATTTATTTTTAAAGGTTTCAGAGTCGCGTTGCAGCCATTGCCTGACACGCAGCATCTTATATCTCTCCAATTCAAGTTGTTATTTCGAGTGATTATACGTCGATTTTCTTTGTGAAAAGTGGCGATGTTTGAGACTTAACCCTCGAGTAGAAGTGTATGAAGTCTCAGTACAAAATATCCAGCAGAAGGCTCGAAAATAGTAAGTAAAGAAAACTTACTTTTCACTCAATTAGTCCCTTGCCCTAGCTAGGCTAGTGGTAGGGGGCTGCGTGAATTGACCAGTCGTCCCCTCCTTGCTGCCCCTTCAGCTGGCCAAATACTCAGGCCATCAACAAGTTCTCAGCACCTACTGCCAGCTCTCTCTCTGGCCCAGTGGATGAGTGAAGGACTCACGATACAGAGGACTGCGGTTCGAACCTCGAGCCTGAGACAATATTTTTTTTTTTATTTTATTTTTTTTTTCGTGTTAATTATTTGTTTTTTTTTCTCTCTCTTTCTTCTTTTACTTGGCTCCTGATAAAATCCAACCATCATGGGAGGGAAAAGGAAATCAAGCTATAAAAGACAGCTCCATTCCCAGGAGAACTCGCCCATGAATTCACCCCAGAAGAAAAAAATAACAATTAAAAGATCCGTATCTCAGACGTCTCTCGCGTCATCTTCTTCATCTCGGGCTACTTTTAAAAATGCCCCAAGCCATTCAAAAGAACGCAACCCTACCAACCAATTCATCTCACCCAACAAATACGCAGCCATATCTCCCAACGACGAAGACACTTCTCGAATGGAGGAACAAATCGAAGAGCCAGGAAAGAGTACTCCGCCAATCCACGTCAAGGGGATCAACGATTTCATCAAGTTTTGCACAGACCTTGAAAAAGAAGTCGATCCAACAGAATTCTCTTGCCGATCCCGTTCAGAAACAATCACTGTCAAGCCAAGTACACCAGATTCATACAGAAAAATCATCAGATATCTAAAAGCATCAAATTTACAATATTTTACCTACCAATTGAAAGAAGACAAATCATACAGAGTTGTAATTCGACACCTCCACCCCAGCACTCCAGAACACGAAATAAAAAACGCCCTGAACGAAATCGGTTTCAAGGTTAGAAACGCCAACAATGTCCGTCATCCAGTCACCAAACTCCCGCTACCGTTATTTTTCATTGATCTGGAACCAGCAGACAATAATTCTGAAATATTTAGCCTAAAGCGCCTTCTTTACACAAGCGTTGCAGTTGAAGAACCGCATAGAAAAGAAGACCTAATCCAGTGTCAACGATGCCAGGGCTTCAACCACACCAAAAATTTTTGCACACTAAATCCAGCATGTGTAAAATGTGCTGGACAGCATTTAACATCTCAATGCCAAAAGAAGACGAGAGAAGAAAAGGCTAAATGTGTTCACTGTCAGGGCGAACACCCTGCCAACTATAAAGGTTGCTCAGTTTATCAAGAACTATTGAAGAAACGTCGGCAACTCTCAAGGGAAAACCCTACTCCAGAAGTGCAACATCGCCAAGCTAACTTCAAAACTGAGCAGACCAAGATCTCCTCAGCAACTGCTCCTCGCCAGGACAGTCTCCAATCAAAGCAGCCTGCTCTACCACGCCAAGAACCATCATCCCATGTGCAGCCTCAACCTCCTGTAGTCCATGCCTCCACGTCAGGTCTCTCTACAGCCATCTACTCATCAGCAGTCAAAGGTGCCACCATTCCCTCCCCTGAATCCTCTACCATTCCATCGCCTCCTTTACCCTCATTCCTTTCTGAATTAAACTCCATTACCGAATCATTAAAGGCTTTCCTAGCGGAATTAAAAACCCTCATTTCACCCCTCATAGCCATTTTTCAAAAACTCTGCCAACTTCCCCCCTCCCAATCATGACTCATCCTTCCTGCAAACCTCTCACAATCCTCCTGTGGAACTCCAATGGACTACTAAATCACAAGGACGAACTATACTTACTTCTAAAGGACAAAAGCATTGACATCGCGCTTCTAACTGAAACACACCTGACTCGACGGACTACATTCTACATCCAGGGATACAAAACGTACAGAACTGACCATCCGGACGGAACTGCACATGGCGGAACAGCAATCCTTGTTCGCTCATCACTTTCTCACTTCCTCATTCCTAACCAATTCCCACCAAACATCCTCCAGAGTACATCAATTTCCCTCCAATCAACATTTCAATTTCCTATTACCATTGCAGCCGTATATTGTCCTCCTAATAAATCTGTTTCCACCAATGCCTTTCATTCCTTCTTCCAGCATCTAGGTCCTCGCTTCCTAATTGGTGGGGATTTTAATTCTAAACACCCCCAGTGGGGTTGCCGTGTGGCTAATCCTCGAGGACGAACCTTACTGCAAACCCTCTCCACCTTCCCTGCCAAAATAATCACCCCTTCTTCCCCTACATACTGGCCTACTTCCCGCTCAAAACGTCCTGATATCCTCGACTTTTTCATTACCCATGGTATTTCCCAAATTCCTACCTCTATTTCCACTCTCGATGACCTATCTTCCGATCACAGTCCAGTACTCCTTCTCTTCAACTCCGATGCTGATTCCCACTCTATACCTCCAAAACCCACACTCACTCCTGGTCCAGTTGACTGGCAATCCTTTCAATCATCCTTAGAACTTAAACTTGACCTAAACACATCTCTAAAAACGAACACTGATATCGACGATGCTGTTCATTACCTTTCAGTAGCCATTCAGGAATCCTTATTCATCTCCACCCGACTAAAACCTCTACATAATACACAAACACGACCGGCTGGCATACCAACACACATACAACTACTGCTCACTGAAAAGAGAAAAGCACGCAAACGATGGCAAAATTCTAGATACCCATCTGACAAAAAACTGTTAAACCAACTGACAAACCAACTAAGAAATGAACTGTGGAAACATAAAAACGATCAATTCAAAACATACACTAAGGAACTTACTTCATCTGACAAATCACTCTGGCAGGCGACTAGAAAAATACTCTCATACAAAACCTCCCATCATCCCATCCAACAAGAAGATGGCTCTTGGGCCAAAACTGATATAGAAATTTCCACCGCCTTCGGGCATTACCTCTCCAATGTCTTTACCCCGCACCCTGATGTTAACAATCCAACCCACTCCCACCATGTCTCGAGTCAACTGGATACTCCCCTCCCAATGTCACTTCCTCCCAAGGCCTTCAATCCTAAAGAAGTACTACACGCTATCCAACACCTTCCCCACAAAAAAGCTCCAGGATATGACCTAATTACTCCCCAAATAATCAAGCATCTCCCGAAAAAAGCAGTCCTTTTCTTAACCTACATTTATAATGCTGTCCTCAGAACTACCCACTTTCCCCTCCTCTGGAAATTCTCTGTAATCCGTATGATACCTAAACCAAAAAAACCTATCCACCACCTCACATCCTATCGCCCCATTGCCCTAATACCCGTATTGGGGGAAATTCTTGAAAAACTCTTACTCAAACGCCTCTACCCCATTCTTATTCCCAAAATCCCGTCTTCCCAATTTGGTTTTCGTCAACTCCATTCCACCATTCATCAATGCCACAGAATTGTGGATCTGATCTCCACAGCCTTTGAGAATGGACAGTATTGCTCTGGTGTCTTTCTCGACGTAGCCCAGGCTTTTGATCGGGTGTGGCACCCGGGCTTGCTGTTCAAACTCAAACAAATTCTCCCATCAACCTACTACCTCGTAATAAAATCCTATCTCTCCGACAGATTCTTCCAAGTTTCCTATGGTACTTCATCCTCACCCATTTTCCCCCAACTTGCAGGTGTACCTCAAGGCGGAATCCTGAGTCCTGTCCTATACCTCACATATACGGCTGATATCCCAACTCACCCCGGTACATCCCTCCATATGTTCGCCGATGATACAGCTCTGTTCTCCTGCAGTCCTGACCCAATTCTGACATCCAAGTCTCTCCAGGAACACCTTGGACTGATCGAACCCTGGCTCAGTAAATGGAGAATCAAAGTTAACCCTCAGAAATCCTGCCACTCAACCTTTACCCTCAGGCGATCATCCTGCCCTCCAGTGTTCCTCCATAGTTCTCTAATTCCGCAAAAATCCCAAATTCGCTATCTAGGACTAATACTTGACAAACGACTAACATGGAAGCCACATATTACCCAGAAGCGACAAGAACTCAGCCGACGGTACAGACTATTACTACACTTACTTGACAAACGATCTAATCTCACACTAACAAACAAACGTCTCATTTACATGACCATTCTCAGACCAATATTTACTTACGGAATTCAACTATGGGGTTCCACAAAGCCTTCCAACTCCTACAAAATCCAATCCATGCAGTCTAAAATTCTCCGGAAAATAACGGATGCTCCGTTTTATGTCTCCAATTTGACCCTCCATAATGACCTTAATATCCCTTTTATCCAACCTTTAGCCAAATCCCTCTATCGCAAATTCCATTCGAACCTACACGGCCATCCTAACTCCTTAATAAATTCTCTATCCTCCCAGCACATTCCTTACAACCCCATTCGTCGACTGAAACGCAAGTGGCCAAGAGATCAACTCTAGAAAGTGTATCTGTGAAAAAAATAAATTCTGTCTTGTGGGTACTACAACTGTGCAGCTTCCCACCTCATGTACATCCATGTCATATAATCTTGCAATAATTTACTAGAAATGTACCTTATACATTGTTGTAAATTCGAAATAAATAAATAAAAAAAAAAAAAAAAAAAAAAGGTTTCATGACACATTTTTACCGATCAAAAAAAGTTCGGGGGGGGGCAGCCCCCCCTCAACCCCTTCCTCCCTATATACGCCCATGGCCACACAAGAAATAATAACTGGAATAATAATAATAATATAATATCCCAATGCCTTCTCGACTTCTAAAATAATTACTGCGTTAGCAATGTGTAATTAATTAATAGTGTAATTATATTTTAGGTGGTCGTTACTAACTCTGTGTCAAATTGATGAAATTTATAATGAGTCTTTATTACTACCTACACGTCCGAGTACGTAGACTTAATGCTCATATTACTAACGATGCATCAAAATGACGTAGAAAAATTTACGTGTATTACTAACCTGTACGTTAATTTGATGCTCCGTGATTTGGGAAAATCAAGGTTGCACCTATCTAATCACTCGCTGAGAGGTGAAATCATGCTGGATACGGCACGAGGAATCGCTCCAGGAATAGTTGGGGGGGGGGGACCGGCTCTACCACCATTTAACGGAAGAAAAAGACAATTGATTACATTCATATGCGTCAATATGACGCAGGTTAGTGTTCCAGGGTTAAATTAATTGATTTTGCTGTTAATTCAAATTTAATGGAGGAAACCCTGTCTATATTTATTCTTGTCTCTGCCCCAATGAAGAGAAGTGCTCAGGTTTTTAAGCCAAATTTTATTGATAAAGATTTTCTTAAGGCAATTTAACTCTGAGTTTGTGTAAATAAACAGCGTATAAATAGATTTAGATATTAATCATTTGTTAGCAATAGTTTAAATGAGTAATGTGTAAAGCAGGTAATGTTTGCGAATTACCTCGTCCTAGCTATTGCGAGATATGACAAACTCGAGGGGTCCCTACAATTTTAGGAAATTGTAGAATGTTTTTTAGATAAAATTGATATTGCTCTTCTTTTTATCAACTTGTAGAGGGTTTCTTATAATGCATAATGAAGTAGGCAATATATTAAGCAAGTTCATTGATGCAAAAATCCACTTTCTTCATACGGGTTTCAAATCGCTTCACTTCCTTAGCAATCCGTCACGCTAATCATCCTTTTCCTGGGAGAATCAGATTGGTAATCATAATCATTATTATAATTATTCGGTAGTTTTTATTTAAAACCACTTTTTTCGGAGTAGTATAAACAATCCAAAGCACTCCCTATCCTAAATGAATATATGTATACTAAGTATTTAAACAATGTAGATAGTGATAATGTAGAAAATAGTCTCTGTTTTGTTCAGAATGAAAATAATGAAGGCATTTTTCAGACTAGAATTTGTAGAATCTCATTTCGTTTGAATCAGCTGTTTGCACATCGTATGAAAATTAAAAAAAAAAAAAATCGTTTGTCCAAAAGATTAGTCAATTTTAGTAATGTTTCATAGCCTATGAATTTTTTTCATAAATATTTTTCATTTTGTCTTTCTTCATATTTTATGACTTTTAAATTTATGAAATGAAATGCATCTATGATTTCTGGACATGTCGCGAGAGCAGTTATATTTTCCTTTTTCCTTCCTTGAATATTTCATTGCATTTGTTAACTTTTGTACGAGTATTTTGTATTTGGTCTCTTTTTTTGATAAAAAAGAATTGTAGTTGTAGGAATATTATTGCTCAATTTTTAGTATTGTTATGTTATATGTACTATTATAGCCTTTTAAAATATTTGATAATTATTTAGAGAGATTGTTTAAATATGAATACTCAAAACATGTTTCGTTGAGAATTCCAATCTATATATAGGTATTCCAGGAATTTCATATTATATTTTCCGAGCAGACCACCCTTATCAGGGAACTCAATAGAATTTTTTAACAGAATGTCGAATTATTAATTTATTATTCTTTCGTAAGTACATGATTTTTTTTTATTGTTACAAAAACGATTACTTATATAATTAAATACAACCCCACTAAAATAACGCATACTTCCGCCTTTGAAGTCTTATTATACTGATTTCCGTAGACTTCTCTATTGAAGGGTGAAATCATCCAAGTTTGAGTCTAAAAGCTTCTTATCAATAAATTTAATTGCCCTGATAACCAGTAGTATCGTAATATCTCAAATTGCCTCCAATCCCATGTTTGTGTCCATAATATCCTGGTCTGTGGTCTAGATGATTTTAACTACCCCTTAGGCAGACTGCAGTCGTAAAACAGGTTTACCAAATTACCACTTGGGAAGTCTAATATATGTACATTTTACTTAATGTTAACGAGGGACACCGTTTCTTTAGGAAGGACAAATTGTTTAACACATGTTGTCATGTATGAGCATTTAATTGTGTGAAATATCACATTGTAGTCTCCTGTATTCAATCCATTCACTATTCCTGTAGCTCAAATGTGAATTAAGTGTTTAAGGTAGGCAAGTGGTTGATATTTTAGGAGTAAAAAAAGTGATTAGCTCTGCTGATTGTTAAAAATGTCTTATATTCGAAATAAGGTTGTTTTTTCTTCAGTTGATTCCTTTTTTTTTGTTGTTACATTCTTTAAATGAATACATTTCGTAATATGATACAATATTAAGGTTTTTTACTCAAGGCCTCCCAACTTCATCTTCTGATTAACGTCAGAAGGGCGCTCATATCGTCGTTACAAATGCAAAGTATCGAATGTGAAAATCACTACTTTTCAGAGTGGAAAAGCATTTATTCACAACTTTTTTTTGGACAGTCAAATATTCGGCAGATTTGACCTTTTGATAGTGGAATACTTTCCCTTTAATAGGGTGAAGTAAGATTCAAGAATTTGCCGTACATAAGTCCAGCAGAATTAGTAAAGATTGAAAATGAAAGATGCATTTTTTTCACATTCGATACTTTGCATTTGTATCGACGATATGAAGTTAAAAGGTGCTACCCAAGCTCCCTTCTGCTCCGACCAGTGGCTGAATTCAAGGAGAAATCGGTGAGCCACAGACAATGGCACTCTTGAAGGAAGAGAAAGCCATTGCTAACACTTCACTTGGCCACTGTAGCAGATCTCTATAGCTAATAGCAGGGCCACTGTTTTCTGAGACACCTTGGTGGAGAGAGTTTATGGATAATACTATACGGAGAAGACTTCAGGATTTTGATGGGTGGAATGCTTGGTGTGAAAACGTTTGAATCTGAATAATATAACATCTTTAACGAGTGGGATATTGAGGTCTTTATAAAGGTTGAGGTTAGAAACATAGAAGGGAGCATCGACTATGGTTCTTATGACTTTGGATTGGAATGATTATAAATAATAATACAATAAAATATTAGCAGACAAACCCAAATAAATAGTAAGTCTTTTTGACTTTTTTAAGCCAAAACACTAATCAACTAGTCCGACATTATAAAATAATCATAACTTTTATCGAGATAGCCATTGCAAAATAAAGACACGTATTAGTTTATTAATTTGTGACGACCAACTTGTTATCCTGTAATATAGAGGATTATTATACAGGATATGTTAAATTCTCCTGCACGAATTAGATATCCCCGCGTAGATATACAATCAATTTTGGAAAATGTATGCTCTATCCCATATAGGTAATTTAGACGTCGATGTGAAATAACTATGTTCGTTTACGCATAAATACATGCAAATTAAAAATTCAACGCGGAACATAAATTGGTCCAAAATAGGAGAGTCTAATATGTTATAAAAAACCGTGATCGGCGGTCTAACGCCTCCCACTAATTCTAGGCTGCCCTCATCTTCAAAAATTCGCAATAGTCTTTATCAAATAAGATTTAATCATTAACCCATTCGAGACTAATAGCAACTTTCGTGTCAAGTCATTTTCTTTGCTTTGGGACCGCTATGTCTAGCGGTACGTTGTTTAAGCACTAGTCACACTTGTACCCGCTAGATTAAACAAATATTAATTTGAGCCTATTTAATGGGAGTTTTCCTCTGCTACCCGATTCTTTTGCAAAGTTCGGTGAGCGCTAAAGAGACCTTATTTGTGTTTTAGCAGTGGATGTGTACATAGAGATCATGTTACGTAGCTATTATACAAACGCGTTGGTACGCCGAGATATTTGACTTGATATCATTAAAAAAAATCAAAACGTTTTTTAGAAAACTGAATTAAAAAAGCCTGCCTTTGATTGGTCTGAAGCCCAGAATGAGGAAATGGTAACGAACAACTTTTTAAAGTAAGAAATAACGAAAGTGTATCACGAGAAATGAGAAGAAATGAGCAACGGAGGCTTAGCTATTTTAATGCCGTCCTTTCAAGCCAGGAGAGAGAAACGGATCCTTTCCACGGGCATGTATGGTCTAGCGGACTGCCATCCCGTAAGGGTTAAAATACCTACTGAACAAATGATATAATTTGGTATGTCAAAATTTCTTTAATACTCAGCAATTTCCGTAATCTAAACCTAAATGACTATTTACTTATTTACATTATGTTAATTACAAACTTACTTCCTTACATACAGAGAGGCCCTGCAGACCATGAAGTATCCGGACCTCAGCCAACGGCTTTCTCCAATCTGGAAGAATCGTCTCCAACGGTGAATAACCAATCTCTTCCCATCTCTCTCGACATCATCTTGCCATAGGAGTCGGGGTCTCCCTCTTTCCCTGGTGCATCGCCACCTGGTTTGCCATTGAAAAGTTTTTTGGGGATTCTTTCTGGGTCCATCCTCCCGAAATGTCCTAACCACTTTAATCGGCCAAGTTTTATAAACCCTACAAAGTCCGCATTGCCATAGAAGTTTTTCAACTCCTGGTTCTTTTGTATTTTCCATACTTCCCCAAACTTGACTGGGCTAAAATCCGCCGAAGTCCTTTTCGTTCCTATACTCTAAGATAGTCTTTACTTTTAGTTAGAGAATTAATTATAAACACGCATAATAAATAATGTCCTAGTGAACATTGAAAACCACACTCAGTGCGCTCATACAATAGATGAACATAGAAATAATTAGTTACAATTGAGTCCAAAAAATTCCTTGGGTCGGCATTATACTCGCGTAAAAATTCATTGCAGCAGTGAACTCGTTCCTGTTTTTGAGCAGCTGAAAGAATTTTTGGAACCCATCTTGCACTAACCTTGTTCATATGCAAACGTTCTCTGATGATCCTCAAAACACTTGGTTTTGAAAGCCCTAACCTCGCTGCTATTTCCTTGGTTTTTAGTCGTGCAGGTCCCGGCACGTTTGAAGGAGGGGAAGCCGGACAGGCAGGAAACTTCTGGACCTTACCTCGTACACGATGAAAGTACAGGACCAAATATTTAATTGTGATTTAACAAATTTGGGGGGGGGCGAGGTTAGCTCACTGGTAGAGCACTGGACTAATAAGCTGGAGGACCCCAGTTCAAATCCCGTGCAAGCACTAAAGATTTTTTCTTCTAGTGTCTTCGTTCATTGGTTGAATTTGGCCTCCCTGACCGTCCCTAGGCCAACCCAGCCTTTAATAAATTTATCAATGGCTACCATGGGTGCTAATGACTCTAGCAGTCGAAGGAGCGAAGGAGAAAATCAGGCGGCCGGAGCATAGTCCTGACCACACTATCTCCCTAGTGTGCCGTATGGTTATGAATCAGATATCTCTATAGTATCTGCCTCTCTGGGCCCTCGTAGCCTGTTACAGGACTGATTTTTTTTTTTTTTTTTTTGAAATATTTGAATAACAATAGTTTCATCTTTTTATTCCCTCTTCAGGGCATTGATTAAAACTATCTACCGCCTAAATATGAAAGTGAACCTTCCACTACTACGATAACATCAGAATTTTCTTGTATATGTTGTGCATAGCTTTTAATATTACCAGTCAATCTTGGACAAATGTAGCAAAGTTACTTATCTTTCCGAGTTTATTATCAGAGGTGTAAGAAGACATTGTTTACTTACCAAAAACACCTGCAGCTGCCGAAGATTTTGGACCTATAGATGTAGTACAGTTCAGTAACAGAAAGGCTGTTCATCGGGAATTAGAGTACAGGAAGTCAAAAATGAAAATTGCAGATGTGGGTATACTAGTAGAAGCGGTTGAAATGAGAACAGACTAGATACAAAGCGGGGTTGAGACATTAAATCATGTGTAAAAGAGCAGTATGATTGAATGCTTGTCCCAGTCTGTACTTAAGATAATGACGAGTTGAAATACAGTGGTGTTTCTGAGTTATGAGCCAGGACTCCTGGATTTTTCTAAAACGCGTCACATGTAAACAAGTCCTGTACTGTTATTTTTTCAATATCTAAGTTCTTATTATTTGTTTCTTCTTTTGCATGTTTTTTTAAACATGTAATATTCTGATATCCTTGTGCTCTGGTAGCCATATAAGTTTAAGATGTATTGTTGAGTCTGTGTAATTTATTGCATATTTGTATAATTATTTTATGGTTAGTGTAAATATATTTGAGGGAGCGTAAAGTGCTAATTAAATCCTAGTCATAGGAGTATATTTGTGTTCCTAGTGTTATGTAGTTTTGAAAAAGCTCGATGTATGGCGTATAATTCAGCTGTGTAGATACTTGTGGTGTCTTGTAATTTGATTGAATGTATTTTTTTTTTTGTTAATGACGGTCTTTGCTCCGTCTGTGTATATGTGGAAATGATTAGGTTCGTCAGTCATGTGAGTTTTAATTCTAATTACATTTAAATATAATTCTGTTTTGCTAAATCTATATCTGTAATTTGGTAAATTGTTTTCAATATGCATTAAATAAAACATTTTATGATTCCGGCTAAAGACCAGCTTATAATATTATTAATTTCATTAATTCTCATCTATTTGGTCAAATATTGCACAGTGTGAGAAAATTATCGCAACTTCTGTCTGTAAAATTTAAATTTACGATCACTAAAATAGCATATTCCTAAACAGGGATTACAGAAAACTCCTTGCACAAGGAGAAAGAATAAATCTCCCTAAGTTGAAGAATCTTTGACTAGGCAATGAATAACCAAACCCTGTCATGAGCCTTCATACAATGACGTAACGTAACCACTGCCATGTACAACCTGAGTGATGCCAACGACACTCAAATCCTTAGCATCATTTGTCACCTCCACTCGCTCAGCATGTCTTCAAATATAGTAAGAAAAACCCTGTCATTATTCTATCTCTCAGGACCATCTTCTTATCATTCGCAGTAAGGAGACAATTCATCTTAAAATATCCAGCATAATAGTCCAGTGCTCTACCACCTCGCCTCTAACTTTATTATTAACAATTATTATTTAAAGGAATTCTTTTGCTGTGCGGAAATCTTGCGAGGCAAATATTAACGTAATTATGATAATAGTCAGAAAAAGAAAACCACATTTATAAAAAGTTATAAAAAGAACATCTATATCAAAAATTATATATAAATGGCACTACCGAGTTATAGAAGGAAATATTAGTAGCCTTACAACAGAAAAAACATGTTCTTGCCAAGCAAATCCACTATGAATATATTTACAAAATGTGGGTCAGCAATTATTGTATAAATAAATAAATAATATCTTCTCTTCTTGGATATTATGTACCTCAAATTGATCTTCTAGATATGTTTAAACTATACCCTTGAGCTCTTCCCGCCCCTTAAAGAATCCAGGTAGGGAATATGAAGATTCGTCTTCAGAGTTATTAAATAACAAAGCTAGCCCGATAGATAAATAGATCACGAATCCTTCCTCTGATGATGTGGAAGCGTTATGCACAAATAGAATTCTCTCATGCTAATTTACATCAAAAGGCATATGCCTCTATAAACATAACTCTCTATAAACATTACAGAACCTTAACATCAAACCTCAAAGGTTGATAAGGCATAATTGAATGGCTCAGTGCCAAAGGTGACTAACCCACAATTAGAAACAACTGAGAAACTTGGAGATGAAGGTAAAATGAATATGAAAAAAATTAGTGGTGGTGGCAGAAATTATTTTAATTTGTCAAATTAATATCATTTCTGTCACTAACACTTACTTTTTTCAGATTCTTCTTAACGTTAACTCCAATTTTCTCAGTATTTTCTCATTGTTGGTTAGTCATCTTTGGCACTGAGCCCTTCAATTAATTTTCATACATAAATATTTTCTCCTCAAAAATACAGTTGTTCACTTCCTTAAAAAAAACAGCTCCTAATTCATCAATATGTCCCTCCTTTCACCAAGGCATCCTAAATATCAGCAATCTTTCCTCAACATGGAAAACGAAAAACAAAGTCCGTCCCTCCAGGATCTAGGTGTTGTCAGCACATCAGAAAATCCAGTACAAGAATTATAAAAGTCCACAATTGACGGGCGTGCAGCAATAAGGCCTTCAATGGTGGAATCACAGCAACTAAAGCACTGTGTGTGGTCATTATTGACTTTTCATCGGCTAACAAAAACTGAGAAATACAACGCCCACACATAATGAGGCTCCCACACAAATATGTCGGGCAAATTGAGAAGCCATTCTAGAATGCATTAAAATGTGTAACTTTTATCAGCTACACTGACGATGATTTGACACAAACAGAGCGAGTAGACGACTGAATTTTTCATTATTTGATTTATTATTTGTATTTTACATTGTGTGTTTGTATTGTCCCTTAAGCTACCTGAATTAAAACTGTGACTGAAAGCAAATTTTGTTCATTTTAATAGAAAAAGTTGTAAATTTTGGTTTTTGTATAGAACGTGGTGTAACATGGAGGCAGCTCCAAATCATTAAATCTGACACCACCACTCTTAAAAACGTAGGATAGGGTCTTTATGGACTTACTCTCAAAAGTTGGTGGATATGTTATGACATGAAAAAGAAAATGGAAACCAACTTTAATAGACTAAATTTTAAAAAGTTTTTTTTTTAATTTGCCAAAAATGTGAATGAAGAAGCTGCCTTCTTATTAGCTGCCCTGTAAACAATTTTCACAGACGTTTTATTTTAAGTAGAACCTATTCGGGGACTCGGCCAAGTGTTTAATGCTTTTGCAAAGATACTTAAGCCTTGCTACTTTGCATACTGGAAATAGTGCAATTTACCCGAAAACGTTCTGTTTAAATTAAAACATCATTCATTTTCTACACAACATTACTACCAATTCCATTTTTTTTTTAAATCGTTTTATAAAAACTATTTTATGGTTGGCAATGTGCAGATGGTAAATAAACACACACAGACAAACACACACACACACACACACACACACACACACACACACACACACATATATATATATATATATGTGTGTGTGTGTGTATAAAGCTTTCAAACAAACCCTTAGGTATGTATATCTTATAAAGATATAAAATTAGTGCAATACTTACCAGGGGAGTATACAGCGATGGGGTCACCGATTTGGACCAATTTTTTTCTGGTGATTCTCCATCGAAAAATAGTCGACACGTGTCCGAGCGTTCCGTCCAATGCGCCTTAGGAGCCGAGAAATAATATAAAATAGGTTGAAAGTGCTTTATTTTTTATATCGAGTTTAGAAAATGATATCGACATGATTCTTTCACCAATTCATTTGTTGTATAGAGTAGATTAAAAGAAAAATATGAGCGTTAAAAAATAATTTATATTTCCTCAAATATATTCAAAAATATGCTTTCGTTTTCAGATAAACTAGTATTATACATTTTTTACACCAAAAATAATAGCAGATTTAAAATCAGCACCCCAAGAAACCCTAATATACTGAATATCATTGAAAACAAAAAATAATGATTTTTCCTAGTCTGGAAGAGACTAAACATTTATAAGCGAAAAGGTAATGTTACGTTTTGAAATTCAATATACTCCCCTTGAGATAATCCGATTTTTACATCATTGAAATCTTTCGAAAGGAGAAAGACTCCTTTTTCTAACCATATAAATGACTATTGTATTATCTCTAAAGGTACTTGCGAAAAATGGTTTTCAAAACAAAAATAGAATGTAAACTTTTTTGCATATAACGTCAATTCCAGAACACGTAGAAACACCCCGATTGGACGGAAATCTCTGAGACTATAGATGCATTGTTTCTTTAGAGATTTTGATTCAATAACACCAAAGTCAGCGTCAACTACTGTCAGAAAACGGACAATTTACACTTCCTGACAGGTCCATATTTCTAAATGAAAGTAAATAATACATAATGCCTAATTAGTGTTTTATGTAAGACCGAATAAATACCAAACCAGACTTCACCTAGAACTGACTTACACATTTAGTGACTTAGGGTACGTTCATGGTGAGGATTCATTCTGCGATGCTACGATAGCTACTCCGATGAGCGCTGCCCCGATGTAAAACAAACACATGTATTAAGGTGCGAGTGTTCATAGTGAGGATCCTTACTTCCGATGCTATTCTCACACTCGCGCAGTGACCGCGGGGAAAAAAAAATATTTTGTTTTCTCCTCGCAGTGAGGAGGGAAGCCGCGATGTAGGCCTTACTGTGATAGGTTCCTTCAAAAGGACTCTAGTGCGCAGGTCACCTACCCTCTCTCATTACTTCATCTTGTGTGATTATTCTTTTTTGGTTATTTCGTTGTCGAGATGAAAGAAAATTGGGTCTTTTTGCGAAGATTACATCCAGTTACTTTTGAAGTATTTATTTAGTTAAGTGATTTATAACAGTTACTCGTACTCGCTGATAAGCTTACTGATTACCTTACAGGTTCTTTGCTGGTTATCTTTTACTACTTGACTCGTTATCTACGGTTATAATTCATATTAGATAATGGCAAGTAATATTTATTAATAATAAGGTTAATATGATCAAAATCAATTCTCTCAACTATGAAAAAAGTTATTAAGCATTAAAGTTGACTGTTTTGCAGGTTATGAAGGATAACAAACAACGATATTTGTAAACAAACATATTTTATTCCTTTTATCTCTCTCTTTTTTGGATCTTTTACATTTATTAAGCAATACATGATATGCGTTTCCGCTCGCTACGCTACGCTCCACTCGCTCAAGAAGATATAAGAAAACTCTAGCCAATCCAACTCGCAATTAATAGAATTATATTAATTAAAGCGACTCTAGTCTATCCAACTCGCTAAAATTAATAGGATTCCATTGATTTTTCCGAGTAAGAAACCAATCCCTTTTTCTTTGTCAGAAACATCGCGAACTAATTGTAAAGGCTCATTTTTTCTTACTAACATAAGCAGAGCTTTTTCATAAACAAAAGCTAATTCACTGTTGAAGGTTACTGGTGAGTCAGCATGAACACCCTCCATCGATGTAGAATACATCGGGGCAGCGCTCATTGGAGTAGCAATCGTAGCATCGCAGAATGAATCATCACCATGAACGTACCCTTACTATGATTCGCCACTGAAAAATGTTGCATAAAGTGTCGGCGGTCAAAATATGTGCCGCCATATATCCCTTTATCATTGAAATCATGACTTCAGTCTTTTATCAAATGAAAGCTTAAATAACAAAAAATCACATGCAGTATGTAAGTCGTTTTCGGGAAAAAAGCGACTTACACTGGCCTCTGAGCCCTCCATATATATGTATATATATATATATATATATATATATATATATATATATATAAACTAGCTGACTACCCGTGCTTCACCACGGCCGATAAGTATTTTTTATATTGAGTTAAATAAGATATGATCAAAATTAACGCTACTACATAATTTCGTACTTTAAAGTTACCCAGGAAACACCAACAAATTTTAAAGTTTTAAGCACTTATCTCTTCGATTGGTATCGCCCTACCTCCCGGGATAACTGTACCCGGCTGCCCCCCCCCCCCCCCCCCCATGAGGAGGCCCTGCCCACCTAACATTACAAGAGAATCTTAGTTTATTTTTTATTTTTTTTTGTTTTTTTCGGCGCATATACAACTTGGCCATTAGCGACGAGCTATCTATAGGTTGCCAACCCTTTTATAATGCCAACAGCACGTGGTCGGTCACCCATTCAGGTACTGACCACGCCCGACGTTGCTTAACTTCGGTGATCTACGGGAACCGGTGTATTCAAGGTGGCTATGGCCGTTAGCCAGAATCTTATTGTAGAGAATTTAGTAACCTTTCGAATAGCCACCCTCCACTTACTACGTGTTCCCAACCGTTTTCAAAATATTTTAGAAAATATACTGAGATCCGAAAACTTTGTATCACCATTCATACATTTTTTCCCCATGTACTTCGTTTCTGAATACCCAAAGAGAAAATTAGTTTGGAAAAGTATTTCTATCAATTTTTCTGGTAAATGGCTACAGAACTCGCTTAAAAAATTGTTTCATTCGTTTTCCTACGTTAAGGAATCTTTCACACAAATTTCGCTCCAAATACCATGTTCCAGTAAACGGAATCAACTGGTTAATGAACTTGACCTTTCAAATGAGAAGAAAGATTTTTGTACCAAATGGTTTGTATCAAAATCGGACCATTTTTGAGCCGATGAGGAACTTCTTAATAATTCAACCCCCCCTAAAAGTACTTAAACATTTGAATATCAAAAAAAACCTTTCTTAGCGAGTGTTTAAACTCTAACGTATTGTCCGTGCAAAATTTCAATTTTTTGTGTAAAGTGTTTCGGGATATTATTACCTCGGATGGGCCATCACCAGGGCGTAAACTCTATGAGGGACAAAATCACATTTTATTTCTAGTAATTCAAGGACTGCCATCATAGTGGAAATTAACCTCAATTAAAAATAATACTATGAAATAGATAATGTACGGTAACAGCTTCTTAGTGAGTGCCTACGTTATATAGGGAGTGTAAAATTTCAAAATTTTCTGTCGAGCGGTTTGGGCTGGGCGTTGATAGGTCAGTGAGTCAGTGAGTGGTATTTGACAAATATATAGTAGACTAGCTGACGACCCGTGCTTCACCACGGCAGTAGTATTAATATTGTGTTAAATAAGGTATGATCAAAATTAACGCTACTACATAATTCTGTACAGCTTATTATTGCACGGACTTTAGAGTTACCCAGGAAACACTATGTGGAGGTAACCGTGCTTGTTTCCGTTGGGGAGAAAAAAAAACAAAAACAACAACCACTTAAAAAGTTAGGAAACAGAGACACATACTCGCTGAAAAGAATAAAACTAACAACTTTGAAGTTGTAAGCACTTATCTCTTCGATAGTCATCGCCCCACCGAACATTACAACAGAATCTTTTTTGTAGAGTATTTAGTAACCTTTCGAATAGCCTTCCACTTACTACGATTTCCCAACCCTTTTCGAGATATTTTAGAAAATATACTGAGATCCGAAAACTTTGTATCACCATTAATACCATTTTTTTCCATATACTTCTTACCCCCAAACGATTCCAAGGTTTAAATATATTAGATTAGATAATTGTCAAATCCCTGGTACTAGTTTCAAGTGAACCAATCATCGTTTCTGAATACCCAAACAGAAAATTAGTTTGGAAAAGTATTTGTATCAATTTTTCTCGTAAAAGGTTACAGAAATCGCTTTAAAAATGGTTTCATTCGTTTTCCTACGTTAAGGAACCTATATAACGCGTACCTGCAAGCATATGGACTTGAAAATGTAAGCGTTCCGATTTATTCGCGGAAATTTTGCTTCAATAACCATGTTCCAGTAAACAGATTCAGCTGGTTAATGAACTTGACCTTTCAAATGAGATGAATGATTTTTGTACCAAATGTCATCAAAATCGGACCATTTGTGAGCCGATGAGGAACATCTTAATAATTCAAACCCCCTAAAAGTACTTAAACATTTGAATTTAAAAAAAAAAAACCTTTCTTAGCGATTGTTTACATTCTAAACTGATTGTCCGTGCAAAATTTCAAATTTTTGTGTCAAGTGGTTCGGGATATTATTACCTCGGATGGAGCATCACCAGGGCGCTCGTTATTTTTCAAAACTTCCGTCATGAGTGCAACCTCAATAGCTACTTTCCTTTGGAGGCAAGTGCTAAAACGATTAAGAATAAGGATTTGGATCATCCTTCTACTGAATGAACACACTTATTTGAAATTACATGATCTGTTCTTCAAACCACACCAAAATAGTAGACAAATCCAAAGTTTGTAAGGCTTATATAAGTCTGAGCCGATTAGCTTTCATTTCATCCTTTCAGACGAAAAGTCCTTTCCCAACGGACGTAATCTACCTTTTAGACAACCTAAAAGCTGTCTAGGGGACATCCTTTCAACCTAAAAAAATTATAAATAAATGTTCATTCATAATATAAACCTCCTTTCATGGGTAAACATTTTAAAGTCTGTATCCTCGCTGCAAAAAAATAATTAATAAATAAATAAAGGGAGAGTACATTAACTGTATTTATTTAGAGAGGAAAACCTTTATAAAATGTTTCTTTAACCTGTTTTCCCATAATTTATCATAATTTAACGGATTTGTAATATCCTCTATATTACACGTAATATAGAATGTTATTTTAAGTACATTAATTGGGAGAAAATATTTTGATGACGAAGATGTGTCCCTTTTTTCGTTGAATTGCAGCACTGTATGTGTAAGCTTTAGCATAAGAAAAAATACACTAAAACCAGGTTTAATTAATTTATTGTTTTTAGTTCTCTTCATTATGAACAGATAACCTTGGGAAAGCCTCTGACATCGAATTTCCCTCGATTACCTGCAACTGGCCAATTTACAGCTTTGTACAAGTAAATGAAGGATCAAAAAAACAAGTTAGGATTCTAAATAATTAAAAATAACATATTAATGATATATATATATATATATATATATATATATATATATATATATATATATATACATAAAGAAATCTTCATTGATCATTTTGAACAATTAGTACATTTGCTTTGCAATATAGTCTTCAGTGAAAGTTAGTTTTTTGTTTTGTTTTCATTTGCTGTGTTTTATTATTTTTTCATCAAATACCCCTTTTATTTCGCTAGAATTAATTCCTTACTTATATATAAAAGGAAAGTAAAATGAAATATACTTTAGTATACAAACAAACAAATTATTATTATTATTTTATTTTTTTATTTTTTAAATAACTGATTAATAATTTGTTGTTTGTAAATTCCTTTCTCCCTGGAGTAATGATCTACTCCAAAAGCGGGTTCCGTGTCTTTCTTCCATGTTTCCCATCACAGTTTCTTGCCGCGTGCTTTTCTCCACCATGTCGGGTCTGCTGTCTTCTTGAAGGAATCACTCCATGTCTTGACGTGTCTGCGTCTACCTCGAGTACAATCTTATGGAGAATATTCGAACACATAATATGACCATCTGTCATCCGTGTATCTCAACAGGTGTCCTGCCCATTTCAATTTGATTTTTTAATGAACGGCATTGAGTCCTTCAACCTAGTTCTGTTCTTAATGTCAGTACACTTAACTCTATCTCTTCTTCTGATTTCAACAATGCTTCTTTCGAACGAAGTTTGCCAAAGCCTAATTTTGTTGTCCTGGTTGTTGTTGAGGGACAATGTTTGGCTTTCATAGGAAATATTTTGAGTATTTTAAACATTTACTACACCAGCAATATGGCCTTCAGAAAAATTGTAATTTTTGTTTGTTTTAAATTAATTTTTTTTTCTCTATATTTTCATTATTTTTTTGATAAATGTGTTCTTATATAATCTGTCATTCATAAAATTTCCTTTAACGTCGTTTGGTATATCCCTTCAACTGAGTCAATAAATGTATTTACATGTGTGCAGTATATGAAAATCTGTGTTGTCAGTACATTAATACGGAGGTCTTAGTAGCGTAAAGGACACATAGCTCAGTCTTGACTTATCATTACACGTATATGTTTTGGAAAGTGATCAATTTTATGTTTACTGGACACTACTTCTAGAGATGCATGTAGTTTTCTTAATATCCATGAGTTTGGTTTCATTGTGTGATATTCCAACAGAAAACAAACAATTAAGTGTGACAACACATAATTAAGTACGTTCTGTACTGAATTCTTCCTTGACAAATAATGCTATTAGAATCAATTATAAAAAATAAAAAGTCGCCCCCAGTTCACAGAACTATGGTGACTTAAAAACTATTCTAAGGAAAATATATATATATATTTTATTTCTATTTTGAGTTCGTGATGACAAGAACAAAGGCATGCCTTTAACCGTAGGTTGGTTCTTTGAATAAATTGGTGATAAGAATGTTACTATCTTCAACATGAATTATACATTTATGTAGATTTTCTACAAAAACAGGAGGCCACAATCTCCCTAACACCTAAATCCTCCAACCAGCCCTCCGACACACCTGTACAGCTAAATTACTCGGAGAAAATTTACAACAGGTGATATTCAACACTTCCAGGAAATTTGCCTAAATTTAATAAACAAGAAACAAACAAGCACATAATCTGTTGTGTAACCAGATCTCTTTGAAATTTGGTAATTTATTCAGTTAAGTAGTGTTATTTGTTGATATTATTATGTAAAAGCGAGGAATAATGTGGTACATAAACTTAAATTAGTAGGTTGGCTATATTTAATAACTAATTAATATGCTAAATAATTTATTTAGACGCTAAAGCATTTAGAATAATGAATAAAGTCCAAAATTTCCACAGGTATTTTATTTTCGCAGAACGTTTTCAGCTACATAGCCCCATTTTCAATAACCATGCCCAGGAAGGACCTTTTCAGCTACATAGCCCCATTTTCAATAACCATGCCCAGGAAGGACCTTTTCAGCTACATAGCCCCATTTTCAAGAACCATGCCCAGGAAGGACCTTTTCAGCTACATAGCCCCATTTTCAATAACCATGCCCAGGAAGGACCTTTTCAGCTACATAGCCCCATTTTCAATAACCATGCCCAGGAAGGACCTTACTCAGTTGAGCTTTCCTCCTAGACTCCAGAGTCTAGGAGCAAGAAATTCTTGTTTCTGGCCTTAATGGACTCAAAGGTTGACGCGCCTTAAGCCAAAAAAAAAAATAAATAAATAAAATATTGATTTATTTATGACATTGGAAATATTTACGACTTTTGCCGCCATTTTATCACTAACAAGGAAACATCCCCAACGGAGCCAATTTTTTTAAAGCTTTGTGTATTTGTTAAACACGTAAAATTATCTATACGTATTTTTGTATATCGGCCCAATCGCTCGTTTAAGTAGTGAAAGCACCCTTCCAAAGTAGACTTCAAATATTCTAACATGGGAAGTATACAGTGGTGGGGTCACCGATTTGCTACATTTTTTTTTCTGGTGACCCTACATCGAAAAATAGGCAACGCGAGTCCGAGCGTTCCGTCCAATACGCCTTAGGAGCTGAGAAATAAAATAAAATAGGTTGAAAATGCTTTATTTTATATATCGAGTTTAGAAAATGATATCGACATGATTCTTTCACCAATTCATTTGTCTTAGAGAGTAGATTTTTGTAACTACTAAATACAACTAAAATACACACAATTGTTCCTTATTTACTGATTAGTTCTCCAAAATGTTTTAAAATTCTGAGATAAAGAGGATACGTGGACATTTGAGAGCGCGCTTAATGGCTAGAATATGGAGGAAGAGAGAGAGATTAATAGTATTAATTTTTGCTGCGTAGTTGATAGGATTGATAAATATTTGAAGAAATTATTCAAAAATGTTGTCAAGAGAGCTTATCAGTCCATGAGAATAAAATTTCTATATCAGCTGAGAAGAAAAAAAAAGAAAAGAAAAATACTCTCCTTATCTAAAATGGCTGAAAGCGGAGAAGAGCTATTTCTGGTTAAATATTTTCCCTGAAAAATGGAGTGGTAAATGGAAGGCTGCTGACAGGGCATAGTGGCTTGATAGGCCACGGGTCGGGCCTGGAGACCATTAGAACAATAAATATCACGGGATTTAATTTCGGCTCCGGTATGTCGAGTCTATTGGACAACTAGTCTACCGGTACCTAGCTTCATGGCACAAATAGATAAATGAGGAAAAAACAACTACAAATTTTTTTAAGTTTTGCAGGCTGAAATTAATGAAACACGTGTCTCTGACTGAATTCGGGCTTTTTAGACTTATTTAATAAAATGCCTTAATTTAGGGTAATGTCGTCGATACAAAAGCAAACTAACGAATATGAAAATCAACACTTTTCAGAGTGGAAAAGTATTTATTCATAACTTTTTTGGACAGTCAAATATTCAGCAGATTTGACCTTTTGATAGTGGAATACTTTCCCTTTAAGAACGATATGTTCTGTTATAAGTTAAATTGTATCTATAGTTCTGTTACCTATCACAATTATAAATTTTTCTTGTTTGTTTCTGTATTAATTTCTTTTTTGTCATTTTAGCTGACGAAGGCTACCAATGAGTAGCCGAAACGTCCGAAATATAGATTTTTTTAAAACAAAAATCATATTGAGGTTTATTTAGCCGAATCCCAACCATTCCATCTTTACTTAAATTAATTCTAGTGAATATTTTAGTATTCAAATAAAACATAACTACCTCTTTGTAAGTGAGTGGAAATATGACTGAAAGAGGAATAGAGCTCTTTAAAAATAACAAAACACCAAACACCCATTTTTATAACTCATTTTACATTCTTATCTTGATTCATGTATTTAAAATTATATGTCCATCAAGAAGAATGACAATAGACAGAGAAACCCATATCAATTTCTTAGTGTAATGGAATGCATTTTTTGGTTATTCCACCTTTGCCCAACACAAACAAAGTGGATGGCAGCAATGAGCCCACTTTTTGATAAACTTGGCCTTTGATTTTAAATGTTGAATTCTATATTTTACCATTTTTACCAATATTTTTAATTATTTCTGTTGCTCCGGATGATATCATTTGGAAACATGCATTGAATCCGTACCGATAATTTATTTATTTATTTTTTCTTAATTTTAACGTCCGTACTGATAAGCAACCCGTTCAATGGTTCAGTTTTTTTTTTTTTTTTTTTTTTTTTTTTTTTTTTTTTTTTTTTTTTTTTTTTTTTTTTTTTTTACGGCGCATCGACATAATTCTTGGCCATTAGCGCCGAGATCCAGGGTGAATCCAGGAATTTTTTCAGCGAGCCCTGAGATGAGAAAATTTCTGACGCCGGTGGGGATCGAACCCACCATCTCCCGCTTATGAATCACCACGGGAGACCCCGGTTCAGGTGTTATATCAATTTCCGTTAGTTGCAATTTTCCTGAAGCACAACACATTTGGCTCATTTTTTAATTTAAGAGCATGACAATGCGGGCATTCTCTGCCCATAGCACCAATCTCTTCTCCTTTCGGTTGAGGGTAATATTCCATATCGGGCTCACACTTGAATGCTAGACGAAGGAATAAATCGGATGTAAATGCTCCATGTAATTGCTGGTGTTGTTGGTAATTCGCTCTGCGTGTGTTAACCACGAACAGGCGCGCTTGTCTTTGTTCTAATCGTTTTTGTTGATTTTGTTCAGCTCGTGCTTCTTCTGATTGTTATTCACGAAATTTTTACTTGCATCATTTCCCTAGATATGGTTGTTTCCGTGTTAGTTTTTGACAATTTTCGGTTATTTGTTGTAATCGCCAAAGGAACAATTTAATTCTGATGAAATTTTCAAAATCTCCATCACATTTCCTGAAAGATCTCACGTACCTTGGGGAAAAATTTCTTTTTTTTAAATTTTTTTAAAATTATTGAGTATTATTTTCTAATTTCAAAAAGTTCTTTTTCACTTTATTTCATGTGGTATGTACATTATCTTTACTATTTTATCTAAAGTGTTTTATTGTGATTTTTTAAGTAGTCATTTTGTTTTAATTGCAGATTTTGAAATTGTCTTCAAAATTAATTTTTTTCTATGGCATGAACGAAAACTAGCGCAAAAATGGCCAAAAACTATAGTTCAGACAAAAAACGTGGAAAAGCCTATACCTAGGGAAATAATGCAAATAAAAATTTCTCCTTGGTGGCATTCAATTACACATACTGACTTACACCCCCCCCCCCCCCAAGTATGGCGATTTCTTTCGGGACCACCCTGTGTGTGTATATATATATATATATATATATATATATATATATATATATACATATATGAAATTTTTCATTTCTCTCTAAAACCTTTTTTGGTTATTAGTGCAATTATAAATTAATTAATCTAAAAATAGAAAATGTTCCTCTTTTTGTGTAAAATATCGCCGGGAACACGTGGGGTTTTTACGATAGAACTAAAGTTCTTCTTTCTACCCTCTTTTTGACCCTAAAAGAAAAATAATAAGAGAATCCTTTTTTTCTTTTGTCAGGGTAGTATTTATACCAGAGCTTTCTTTAGCCATTCTCCTCTTTATTCTTCCCAAAGCCTCTCAGGAAAAAATTGGTTTTCAATATAAAGATCCACTGGGGTAATATTAAAAGAACTCTCCTACTCCCTACAATTTACTTACTTAAATTTATCAAGCTATTTTTCTCTTTTATTTTTCGGCGTTATGGTAGCTCTTGAAATACGGAGATTATCTTCCAGAAAATTATACCAACCAAATGGCTCAAATAACTTTTTAGTTTCTATAACTCATACCTTATGAAGCTCACTGACTCGGTCTTAAAGGACATTTAGGGCTCCAGCACTATCAAATTTATCTTGCACTTTTCGAATACCCTGTTTTTCCTATTGTTCACAGTCGAAGTTTGCCTTTTACTGGAAGAATTCCGTATTTGAGTATCAGATTTTTATAGACTATGCGTAAGAATGGATTCTTTGCTCCAGCAGTCATTACTATGACGAGTGTTTTTGCCAGGTTCAACTCCATGTGCAGTAGAGTGGGTCGAAAAAGATCAAAAACGTTTTTTCGAGTTGTATTACCGCGGAAAAATTGCGAAATTACGACCGGTATGAGTATATTAAGAATTTGGGTCAGGAGTAAACCCCCCCTTCTAATGAACCGATTTAGTTTATTTTTACAACACATATTTACCTGTAGATTACCACTACGAATGCCGAGTTTCGTCGAAATATACCAAAAATCACTGCTGGTAGTGGCGAATTGGTATTGTGGGTCCGGAGTAAACCCCCCCTCCTAATGAACCGATTTAGTTTATTTTTACAACAGTTATTTACCTGTGGATTACCACTACGAATACCGAGTTCCGTTGAAATATACCAAAAATCACGGCTGGTAGTGGCGAATTGGTATTGTGGGTCCGGAGTAAACCCCCCCCTTCTAATGAACCGATTTAGTTCATTTTTATATCTCACTTTTATCTCTATATTACCACTACGAATACCAAGTTTCGTTGAAATATAACAAATATTACGGCTGACATAGTCAAATTAGTGTTTTGAGTTCGGGGTAAACCCCCCCCCTTCCGGTGGACCGACTTTGGTGGTTAACGAACTCGTTCAATCGTTTGCTAATTGAAGGCTATATACCAAGTTTCGTGACGAAAAAACAAAAACTCTGGCCGCTATCGTGTTAACAGACACATATATATATATATATATATATATATATATATATATATATATATATATATATATGCATATATATATATATATATATATATATATATATATATATATATAGATATATATAAATTTTAACGGGGGTCATTTTCGGTGTCTACTAGGTAGGATCGATAAAGATTTGAAGAAATTTTTCAAAAATTCCGTCATGAGTCCAACCTCAATAGCTACTTTCCTTCGGAGGAAAGTGCTAAAAAGGGTAAAAATATCTGTTGATATCTTCCCATCGCAGAAAAGTTTGACAAAACTTTAAAAAAAGCTCATTTTATTGGTAATTTTTATTATTTTTCTTGTACCATTCTTAATATGTAATAGTTGAAATTGACATTTACGAGACACTATGAAAATATGTAAAAATTGGTATTGTATGTTAACATCTTCCGGTCGCGCAAGGGCTGCTATAAACATTGCGAAAATTGCTTAAAATACTAGCAAAAGTAAAAGAAAAAAAAATACCTTTAACATTAGATTTAGGTTTCGTTCATTGAATAGAATGTAATTTGAAATGTGACTTATTATCAAAGCCGCCGTCGACCTGGACTTACTAGTACTTCTTGTACAGCCATTATAATTGTTAACAGACACTTCCAGTTTTTACATATTAACTTCTTAGTGTCTCGTAGATGACAATTTCTACTATTACACAATAAAAATTGTAAATTAAAAAATAATAAAAATTACCAATAAAATGTGATTTTATAAAATTTCTGTCAAACTTTTCTGCGATGGGAAGATACCATAGGTATTTTTAATATTTTTACCATACTATAGGTATTTTTAATATTTTAGTCTCTCAAATTCGCAACTTTTCCGCGGTGTTACGACTGGAAAAAAATTATTAATTTTTTCGATCCACCCTAATGTGGAGCCAGACATCCCGCTTTGCTGTGGGTCTAGCCCTATTTCTGCGATCTGTGTGCCAAACGGCCAATCGGCATCCAGAACTAAACATATCATAATTTTGTCCATCTTTTTATAATTCTTGGAGCTTAACTGCAAAATTCATTAAGCTTATGTTTAACGTTCAAAAGGATTTGTCCTTAATAAGCCGATATGCGGCCCCGGCGACCGATGGCGTTCTTCTTGGAGAGAGGGGATAGGCCACCGGGGTGATGTTTTTGCAATCAAGTACCATGTACTGGCTCGAATTTTGAGCTAAATCGGTTACTGGGCGTCGTTTCTTCCAAATGGAGACCGGAACTCACCTCCGAAAACGCAGGAGGGGTCTCCAGCAACCAACTGAAATTCATATTCTTTGAAAAATTTTAATGATGACATTCTAGTCATATATTTATATATAGCGGAAGGTGTTGTACCTCTGACCGTATTGTACCTTTGACCACCGAGGCTGTGGCGGCCTGTAGCAATATTTTATAAATTTTGGTGTAATTAGTGTTTAGCTCCTTCCCCAGAGGGCTTGTGTAACCTACTTTGGATTATTCCAGTCCAAGAAGATTCTTGCAAAAAATACTTATCCATTTCTATAATAAAAATTTAAGTTATTTATTGATGACGTTTTGCCTCATAATATTTTTTGTATTAAGTCTTTTTAGATGTAAATAATTTGACAAAGTAGCTATTACAATAAGAAACATGGTGTAGCTTTTGAAATTGATTTATTATTTATTATATTATTAATTTACACTACCAGGGTGTTGTACCTCTGACAACGACGAGTTCTTGTACCTTTGACCAGGTCAAAGGTACAACACACCTGAGTAATTTTTACATAATTCAACTTTTATGTTCTTCTGCTACAAATTCTTTAAAAAAAATTAATATTGGTTTCTTCAATTGTTCAATGAATTTAAAAAATAATAAATTTAATAAGTTCAAACTGACTTTATTAATCCTCAGTGTAGCAGTTCGAACCTAGCGCCACTTATCGTTCCACTTGAAGTTGTAAGGCCTCATCGAAAAGCGGAGGCAAGGAAAATGTCAAATAGGGGCCGGCCTAAAGGGAAACCTCGTATCCTGACAGATATTCCTGAAAAGCTAATTATTGGAGCTGAAAAAAACAAAAACAAAACGAAAGCACCACCCTAAAGAATATGTAAGTGAAAATTTGTATGATTTGTATAATATTGATGTTGAAGACATTGTGGCTGAGCTCCCATACCCTACTATTGCTAGTAGATCTGCTTGACAGTTCAAACGTTTATCGGTTGGACTGGATTTATCAGCATATTAAGCATAACATAATACCAATAATAGCTTTTTATTATGCTTACATCCATGTCCGCTTTTTATTAAACTTACAATTAATTATACTATTACTCAATGTACAATTTGCACGCCTCCCTGGCATGGGTGGTGCGCGCAAATCTTGAGCGAGCAAGCTCGGCATCGCCGGATATGAGTCCCGGCGTGGAGTTGATAAAAGTGGACTGTATGAAATGATATGTAACAAAGATTTATGTGAGAAAAATAGCTATATTAAATAAAACATATTTCTTCCCTGGGCTTGAAGAGCCAATGGTGTTAATATTGTTAATGATTGAGATTAATGTTGCCTGGGGATTATGATGGCCGCATGCTGTTATGTTGTCTCGACGTTCGCCGGTTCGCTGTCTTCGCTCCTCTCTCCTCCGCACTCGAACTCCTGGCCGGAGATGAGCCTTTACTCCCTCATGATGTTGTGTGATTACCTATTTTAATATTCAAGCTAAAAAAAATTCAATTGTGCAAAGTGGTCAAAGATACAACACCTTCCCCTATATATATATATATATATATATATATATATATATATATATATATATATAAATATATATATATATGCATTAAAAAAATAACAAATAAAATTATTCATAGAGGAAATAAAAAATAAATAAAATTAAAACAAAAAAAAATGATACAAAAGAAAAAAAATAATAAAATAAATAAGGAAATATTACCATGGTTATGTAGTGTATTATTTGTATTAATATTGCTATACTGTATATTAGTATAGTAGTAACATTTAAGTAACATTAGTGTTAGTAGTAAGCAATGACATTAGTAAATAAAAAAATAATAGAATACAAGTTATCGAAATAACAGTTCATTGTCATCCACTGTCCTAAACACAAATTACACACCCTTTCACGACATGTACACGACTCTCTAACATTACACTTCAGGGCGGTGAGGACCTAGATGTTTTCTACCCTTAAACACCCAATCCATCCAAAAGGTAGTATTCCCCTTAAAGTAGAGTAGGTAGTATTCCCCTTAAATTCGTAAAGTAAACACCCGAACCCTCAGTGACATAAGATATAGCTGCGACTACGTCTTTGATTCTCAACATTTCGAATAATGGTAAGATATTCGATTAGATAAAAGAGTGAATAACGCTCATAAGCTTTCCATGAGATTGAAAGCCTGAATTTCGTTCCGCCATATTTCCCAATGAAAATGAAATAACCTTATGGATCCTCATGGATTTCTAAATCTTCAATGAAAGTTCTTTCCTATTCACTCTAAGCCACACATAAAGTGTTAATGATAACATTGCTGAGATATCCTACTTGAATTCATTAGATGAATACATGATCAAATATACGTCCAGGCGAATTTCTAAATGGAATAAATTATGCATTATCACATATAAAGGAAAAACGAACAACATTGAAACAGCTAAGATAATAAATACCCCGAATATGTTATTCAAATTTCTATATATTTGGGGATTCATGAAATTCTGATGATATTCAATGCAAATAAATTCTGATGAGCTGGAATTATGCAAATAGGCCTTATCATAATGGGACAACAGGAACATAATTGATTTGTTTTGAAATCGTTTACCTATCTAAATTTATTCTATTTGCGGGAGTTTAGTTTATTCATATACATTTATGTATATATATATATATATATATATATATATATATATATATATATATATATATTTATATAAATATATATATATATATATTTATATAAATATATATATATATATATATATATATATATATATATATATATATATATATATATATATTTATAAATCACCTGTCCGTCTATTTGTTCCTTTTACAAATCCACACCGTTTGCCGGGGAATCTCCTAGGCTAGGTCAAAATAGTCAAATTTCAAAATTTGGTCAACAGATTTCATCTTTGATTAGAGCTATCTTACTAGCAGGCTGTCGTGCTGGCCTCTTTTGGCTGCTTCAAGAATTACTTTGGCCATTTGAATAATTTCTAACAATTTATTTTTTTATGTTGTTGATAATTAGAATACCTGAAGCTCATTGATGACTTCACATCCTTATATAATCATGTAATGCAGTTTATTTCACTGTTATTTCAACAGTCACTGTCTAAGTAAGGAGTGCTGGCTTTTCTTTGATAAGAGCTATCTACCCGCAGGCTGTGGTGCTGGCCTGTGTTGGCTGCTTCACAAATTACTTCAAATTCACACCGTTTGACCGATTTTGACGTAACTTGGTACACAGATAGATCTTGATACGGGGAGTGTCATAGGCAGAAAGTAGGCACGCCGAGGAACAGCTGTTTTATATATATATATATATATATATATATATATATATATATATATATATATATATCTTATATCTGTATAATGCCATAATAAACATGAGGGATTAAATATATAATTTAAAGCCGTTAAACATTTATAAAATGCTGGCATTAACACAAGCGGTGTCGACCCCCGGAGCCCGATGTCGACATACCCTCTGAGCCGCCTTACTCCCAAATTTGCCGTAACGAACGACGGTTATAAATAAAGTATTTATTGAGATATTTTTATGGGGGTTGGACAGATTGACAGCATATGGGTTCTAGGTATATTATAAATAAATAAAAGTGTACAATCGGACGCCGGTGACCGTAACCGTACCGGAAACATGAAAACCAATTCCAGTACGGCATTACCTCCCGGGGACTTGTTCCTTCGGAAAAAAAGTGCTTTGAATGCTAAAAAGAGCAGAAAGACTTGAAAGCTCAGAAGCTTCAACGATTTTCAGAAAAAAAAATCGAAGTTTGCGCAATTATAAATGTTTACAAATTGTTAGCTAAAATGAATGAACCTTTACAATTTTTCTTTGAATAACTTTTAAAAATCTTATATATTTGTTTATTCCAAGCCCTTTTTAATGATATAATATATTTTATAGTCTTATATTCTTGATTGGTTTTAATATATATATATATATATATATATATATATATATATATATATATATATATATATATATATATATATATATATATATATATATATATAGGGGAAGGTGTTGTACCTTTGACCACTTTGCACAATTGAATTTTTTTAGCTTGAATATTAAGGCTAAATTATTTTTGTTATTTCATATAGTATTCTATTGTTTATCATATTTAATTTTTTCAAGGTTCTAACTTTACATTTAATATTTTTTTATTAATGTTTAAAAAAAATAATTGTACAGTTGTACCATTGACCATGGAGTGAGGTACCTCTGACAACGTAAAAACAACACAGGAGTGCAGACAAAAAATTGTATTGAGTAATATTATAATTAATTTTAAGTTTAATAAATACAGGACATGGATGTAAGCATAATACAAATCTATTATTGATATTATGTTATGCATAATATGCTGAAAAATCCAGTCAAATCGATAATCGTTTTAACTGTCAAGCAGATCCACTAGCAATAGTAGGGTATGGAAGTTTAACCACAATGTCTTCAACATCAATATCATACAAATTTTCATCTCCTCTCGTAAACTTGTCACTTAAAGTTTGTTTTTTCAAATATTAGATCTTAAACATTGAACATTTATTACCACAGATCTCTGCGACTAAATATGTAATAGTCTTTTTACTTTTATTTTTAACAAGTATAAAATTGTTGCTGGTTATCGACTTAACTCACGACATTTATCACACAGTTCAACATCACTTTCACCTGAAGAAATGTCAGTGTTAGTATCGGAATCTGAACTGTCATTATAATAATTTTCTTTTTCATTACCACTTTTTTAGGAAGGGGATTTATTTGTATGTGGTGTGTTACGTTTAGGGCGTTGCTTTGGTTTTTTTTTCACCTTCAATAATTAGCTTTTCAGAAATATCTGTCAGGATACGAGGTTTCCCTTTAGGCCGGCCCCTATTTGACATTTTCCTTGCCTCCGCTTTTCAATGAGGTCTTACAACTTCAAGTGAAACGATAAGTGGCGCTAGGTTCGAACTGCTACACTGAGGATTAATAAAGTCAGTTTGAACTTATTTACTTTATTATTTTTAAAATTCTTTGAACAATTGAAGCAACCAATATCAATTAAAACATAAAAATGTAGCAGAAGAACATAAAAGCTCAATTATGTAAAAATTACTCTGGTGTGATGTAACTTTGACCTGGTCAAAGCTACAACAACTAGTCGTGGTCAGAGGTACAACACCCTGGTAGTGCAAATTAAAAAGCATGCTAAAAATTTTAGGGTTAAGATAAATCAATTTCAGAAGGTACACCATGTTTCTTATTGTAATAGCTACTTTGTCAAATGATTTCCATCTAAAAAGACTTAATACAACAAATATTATGAGGCAAAACGTCATCAATAAGTAACATACATTTTTATGATAGAAATGGATAAGTATTTTTTGCAAGAATCCTCTTTGACTTGAACTTTTCCATCTAACTAAACGGTCTGTAGATGCACTTCAGAGGTTTAACCGATGTATAGATATACAGGGTGTCCCACACTGAGATGTCATAATTTTAAGGGTTTATTCTGCACTTCATTTGTAGTTCAGGGACGCAGAAATGAGCGTCCTATCTCAACATGTAGCAGAGCTATTCAAACTCAAAATGAATGCAGAAGTTATATTTTTATGTTTTCAGGGTCTTGTTTTATGAAAGTTCTATTTTTAAGAGTAGTATAATAGTCCTTTTATTTAAATCTATTTTTTTTTCGCTTTATATTTGCAGGAGAGACTTTTTTCAATACAATTTATAATGAATAACCCAGTTACTTCAAGCAATAACTTATAAGCAGAAATTGTAGTGTAATGTGTTGGAGCTGCAAATATGTCACCGCAATCATCCTGCGAACATCCTTTAGTTTTTTGTTTTCTTTTGAAATGTTATTAAATAATACAAAAGTATTTATATCTGCCATGTCAATAACTCGTGAAAATTGGGCAGTACCATTTCTTTCCCATTATTGCAATGGTTTGTTTTTCTAATAACCAGTCGTGAAAGCTCTATTACGCTGGAACAGCAACATTGCAACCCCAACTTCAAACATACTCAGTAATTTGTTGCTAATTTGTTACACTATTTTCAAATTTGTTGCTCCGGCCGTTTCTGAGAAAACGTGGCCGTGCTAGCGTAATATTACGCCAGCACAGCCACCCCCGTAACTTTTAATCTAATTGTCTGACGAAATTCAGACTGGTACCAGAATTTGTTGCTAATTTGTTGCTCTAGAATGACACCAATCACGAATTTGTCGCTCCAGCCGTTTCCGAGAAAACGTGGCTGTGCTAGCGTAATATTACGCCAGCACAGCCACTTCCGTAACTTTTGATCTAATTGTCTGACGAAATTCAGACTGGTACCATAATTTGTTGCTCTAGAATGACACCAATCACGAATTTGTCGCTCCAGCCGTTTCCGAGAAAACATGGCTGTGCTACCGTAATATTACGCCAGCACAGCCACCCCCGTAACTTTTGATCTAATTCTCTCACGAAATTCAGATTGGTACCAGATTTTGTTGCTAATTTGTTGCTCTAGAATGACACCAATCACGAATTTGTCGCTCCAGCCGTTTCCGAGAAAACGTGGCTGTGCTAGCGTAATATTACGCCAGCACAGCCACCCCCGTAACTTTTGATCTAATTGTCTCACGAAATTCAGATTGGTACCAGAATTTGTTGCTAATTTGTTGCTCTAGAATGACACCAATCACGAATTTGTCGCTCCAGCCGTTTCCGATAAAACGTGGCTGTGCTACCGTAATATTACGCCAGCACAGCCACCCCCGTAACTTTTGAACTAATTGTCTCACGAAATTCAGACTGGTACCATAATTTGTTGCTAATTTGTTGCTCTAGAATGACACCAATCACGAATTTTTCGCTCCAGCCGTTTCCAAGAAAACGTGGCTGTGCTAGCGTAATATTACGCAAGCACAGCCACCCCCGTAACTTTTGTTCTAATTGTCTGACGAAATTCAGATTGATACCAGAATTTGTTGCTAATTTGTTGCTCTAGAATTACACCAATCACGAATTTGTCGCTCCAGCCGTTTCCGAGAACACATGGCTGTGCTACCGTAATATTACGCCAGCACAGCCACCCCCGTAACTTTTGATCTAATTCTCTCACGAAATTTAGATTGGTACCAGATTTTGTTGCTAATTTGTTGCTCTAGAATGACACCAATCACGAATTTGTCGCACCAGCCGTTTCCGAGAAAACGTGGCTGTGCTAGCGTAATATTACGCCAGCACACCCACCCCCGTAACTTTTGATCTAATTGTCTCACGAAATTCAGATTGGTACCAGAATTTGTTGCTAATTTGTTGCTCTAGAATGACACCAATCACGAATTTGTCGCTCCAGCCGTTTCCGATAAAACATGGCTGTGCTACTGTAATATTACGCCAGCACAGCCACCCCCGTAACTTTTGATCTAATTCTCTCACGAAATTCAGATTGGTACCAGATTTTGTTGCTAATTTGTTGCTCTAGAATGACACCAATCACGAATTTGTCGCTCCAACCGTTTCCGAGAAAACGTGGCTGTGCTAGCGTAATATTACGCCAGCACAGCCACCCCCGTAACTTTTGATCTAATTGTCTCACGAAATTCAGATTGGTACCAGAATTTGTTGCTAATTTGTTGCTCTAGAATGACACCAATCACGAATTTGTCGCTCCAGCCGTTTCCGATAAAACGTGGCTGTGCTACCGTAATATTACGCCAGCACAGCCACCCCCGTAACTTTTGAACTAATTGTCTCACGAAATTCAGATTGGTACCAGAATTTGTTGCTAATTTGTTGCTCTAGAATGACACCAATCACGAATTTGTCGCTCCAGCCGTTTCCGATAAAACGTGGCTGTGCTACCGTAATATTACGCCAGCACAGCCACCCCCGTAACTTTTGAACTAATTGTCTCACGAAATTCAGACTGGTACCATAATTTGTTGCTAATTTGTTGCTCTAGAATGACACCAATCACGAATTTGTCGCTCCAGCCGTTTCCGAGAAAACGTGGCTGTGCTAGCGTAATATTACGCCAGCACAGCCACCCCCGTAATTTTTGATCTAATTGTCCGACGAAATTTTGATTGGTGCCATAATTTGTTGCTCTGGATTCAGAACAACCACGAAGTTAACGATTAAACTATATAACACGACGGATTAACCTTTTAAAATTCAAACTAACGCTGATGTTTCTACCATTTTTTACGTTCAAACATACATCGAAAATGTATTTTTCTGATATTATTTTACGACCTGTGTATTATTATGATACGTCTTTTAGCACTTTTATAAGGAACGTTTTAATTAAGATTCTTCTCGTGAAAGACGTTTTTAAAAAGTTCTTCAAATCTGCATCGATCCTTTCTACCAGATAATAAAAATAAACCCGGTCCGATTAATGTTTTTTTTTTTTTTTTTTGTTCACACATCTGTCTCTTTATGCAGGGTGTCCCGCATTGAGATGTCATAACTTTAGGGGTTTATTCTGCACCTCATTTGTAGTTCCGAGGTGCAGAAATGAACGTTCTATCTGAACATTTTGTCTATCTTAAAAAAAAATAAAAATAAAAAAAACAAAACACCGATTTCTGGTTATCTTATCGTAAATAAAAACCAAATTTTTAGGATTTACATTATATTTCCCTTATAAGAAACACCCGTTAGTGAAATATTGACTTGTAAATTAGAAGCTATACTAAGAGCCATTTTTTTTTTTTTTTTTTTAGATATATCTCCTTTATTGATATTTACAATCTGTACAAATATGTACAATAAGTAAATTTGAACTAACAATGGCAACACACTGGATGAGATGAGGGGAGGAGGCAGACATTACTGCTACTCCCAATAAAATTGGTTGAACTATGTACACTATTTACAATATTTACACAATTTCTTGCAATAAGTTGTCTCGTGGCCAATGGCGGCGGAGGCGGCGAGGAGGATTATCAGGAATAACATTGGAAGAAAGGGATCTGCCAAGAGGATTGGGGTGGGCTGGGAGTTTAGAGAAAAAATTCAGGAAACGGGATTTGGCTAAATCATGGATAAAGGGTATATCAGTGTCTCGGTGGATGGTTAGGTTTGAAACGTAGAAAGGAGCGTTGAGGATTTTACGAAGGACTTTGGATTGAAAACGTTGGATAATGTTTATATTTGATGGCTTAGCTGATCCCCATAGTTCTATCCCGTATGTCCATATCGGTCTTATTATAGTCTTGTATATTGTCAGTTTGTTTTTTGTGTAAAGTTTCGATTTAGGTCCAATAAGTCGTCGGAGAAGTCCAAAGCGTTTGTTCAGTTCTTGTCTCTTGTGTTTTATGTGTGTTTTCCAGGTAAGTCGCTTGTCGAGGTGGAACCCTAAATATCGAACCTCGTTGGATTGGGGTATTGGGATATTGTGGATTTTTACGGAAGGGCACTCAGCTCGTCGCAGGGTGAAGGTTACATGTGTACATTTCTCTGGGTTCATTTGAATCCTCCATTTGTTGACCCATTTCTCGACGTCATTGAGGTAGGTTTGCAGTTTTTCAGATGCCAATTTAGGATCGGGAGAGGAAATAAGGAAGGCAGTGTCATCGGCAAATGTACACGTGACAATATTTGGGGTTGTTGGGATATCTGAAGTAAATATAGAATAAAGGAGAGGAGCTAGGATACTGCCTTGGGGGACACCTGCTTTAATGGTTCGAGGAGTGGAAATTGAAGAGCCGTATTTAATGTGGAAGGTACGATTTTCAAGATATGATTTTAGGATCAGATAGAAATGGAAAGGAAGGAATGTTTTGAGTTTGTAAAGAAGTCCGGGATGCCACACTCGATCAAAGGCCTGAGCCACGTCAAGAAAGACACCGGAACACAAGCCCTTTTGCTCGAGTGTGGAGGAAATAGTGTCAACTACACGGAAGACTTGTTGGGTAGTGGAATGCTGGGTACGGAAGCCAAACTGGTGATCAGGAATTTTATGGTTTGAGTTTACTATGGGTAGGAGTCTTCTATACAGGAGTTTTTCGAATACTTTTGAAATTATTGGGAGAAGGCTAATAGGACGATAGGAACTGGCAAGTGTTGGAGATTTAAGGGGTTGTTGGAGATTTAAGGGGTCGGAGAGCCATATAGATGTGAACTATTGATTTTAGTGTTTTCTTCAATTATTCAATATTTTCTTGATCAGCTATTTGTAGACTTACAGGTTTTATTTCCGTCTTAAAGGTTGCCTTATTTAATAAGCTTAAATGTGCTATCTCGTTGTTTAAAAAAAAAAGGTATTTGAATGTAATTTTTACTGATTCGTAAGTCAAAACCAGTAAATGTGCTTTAGCGTGAAGGAGCCATTCTAAGAATATTCCCTAATTTTACACGATAATTGTGGTGTCTCATCCTTCCCACACTACGTTCACACTCTTTTTGCTCTGATTAAGGGTGGAGAAATATGATAGAAGAACATATTGAAAATAATTACAATAATTATTCTAAACATAATTGAACTCATCAATAGGATCCATAAGCAGCCCCAGCTCATGAAGGCCCAGAGACAAGACGTCCTCCGTATAGCCCTGGATTCTGATAGTCGTCGAGCTTATATTTGTAGGCAACAGAAAGGAGGACATTTTTAAAATCCTAACTCACATGGCAATATTTCAAGAACGGGTGTTTCTAATCGGAAATTTAATGTAGATTTTAGAATCATATTTAGATTTGTCAAAAAAAACAAAAAAAAAACAATCGACGTCGGTCGATATATATATATATGTATATTATTAATATACAAATGCAAGTGGTATGCTATTTATTGCATGAGACTTGCAGACAAAAATAAACTCCCTTCTTGCAGGGTTACTGTAAGGAGGAAACAAATATATATATATATATATATATATATATATATATATATATATATATATATATATGTATATATAAGCATGGACAACTGTCTGACAAAGCAGAATGGGATTTATGCGAAATAGCACCCAATCGACCGTTAATTCTCCCCCGCGAAGAACTCTAAAAAATAATATATATATATATATATATATATATATATATATATATATATATATATATAACACCATATATACACAGGTCTGTTATACATGAGGTATAAAGGTAATGTAAATACCTAATATGAAGATAGGTAGTTGAAGTATGCAAATCCCTGAATGTATGAATTCCCTTACCAGCTTTGAAGCTAAACCTTCGGGTATCATTTGCTTTTCTGTCCGACCAACTCAGACGGAGCCTACTGTAGCTTTGTTTGTAAAAAAAATAAGCAATCTTTAAGAAAACAGAAAAAGTATAATATCTCCCTTACTGAGAATCGAACCATACTTTATATAAACTTCCCTGTGCCTTTTGAAGTGTACTACCCATTCTCAAAATTTGATTACACATTTACGGGACATCCCTTAATATTTTTCTCGAATACATAACTCAAAATGTAACCGAAATGTAAACATCTTTGTTTAGGTGAATTTCAAAGTTGTAGAAAATATTTAAATTAAATCCCATGATTCTAAGTACCCACCAAAGAAATGAGTTACAGAAACATTTGTTCCACTTTTCTCAAAAACGGTTACAGATATTGTCTTAAAAATGGTTTCATTCGTTTTCTATTTTAAGAAAGCTATTAAACGAGTAAGTACCTGCAAGAAAATGAGCTCAAAAATGTAAGCATTGCGATTTTTTACGCGCGAATTTCGCTTGAAAAAAAGCTTTCCCTTCACTAAATTTCCCTTATCAATAATAATAATAATAGCCGAGCAATCCTTGGGTTAATCTCCAGACCACTTTCGTTGAATATTCTGATAGCGACATTTATTACTCCAACTCCAGAATCCACATCTGGAGAAGTAACGACTTGATCATCCGCAAAATCAGTAAACAAATTTTAACAATTCTTACATTATTTATGCAGCACTTATTCATATTTTAATTAAATAAAATATAAAGGCTGTGATTTTTATTTATTTATAAGTCATTCATAGATTATTACTAGGGACCGGAGTTTTAGGATAAAATAAGCACCCAATTAGGTTTTTGCAACAGGCATAAGAGGTCTTTTTAGGTTTTTATTTAAAATTGCATTTTAGGTTTCTTAGGTGATAAAAATGTTTTCAATAGGTAGGTTCAAAAAATAGGCCTTTTTAGGTTTTTATTTAAAAATCCATTTTAGGTTTTTTTAGGTGATAAAATTGTTTCAATAGGTACGAAGAATAAGTTTAACCTATTATATTATTATCATTAATAATTTGGTTAATTTATAATTCATCAATAAATATGTATATATAGTGACATAAAAATAAACAATAAATAACATTCGAAACGAAAAAAAAGATGAACAAATAAAAATGATGAAATATAAGTTATTATTTAAAAAAAAAAAAAGAATAAGTAGGCCAAATATTCAACAAAATATTTATTTAAAAAACAAAGTGAATGAAATTTATTTAAATAAAATACATTTTATAAATAAAACGATGTTTAAAAAAAAGAAAGAAAAATAAATTAAATTATACAATAAAACATACATTAATAAAAAACGTAAATAAGAACATAAAACAAAACAATTATTTAAAGGAGATTTTTAAGTTTCTCTGCTAAAGAGTTCCAACTTCGAAAGAACATCAGGAAGAATTTCACTGCCTATAGAAGGGTATTTAACTAAGTTAAAAATGAAATAATTAAATCTTGTAAAAATTTAGAAGGGAAAATATGAAACTAAAATAGGTATTACCCCTTGTTACAGTAAACTACCATATGGGTGCCTAGGTTTTCCACGGCGAAATTCTTCCTGTTGTCTTAGAGAACCGTCTTAAAAGCGGAAAAAGATAAAGATACACCCGTTTACGTCACAAGACGTCATAGGGGAGTATTTCATAGCATCTTTTAGCTCCAGTGTTGACCATTCCAATTTTCCAATGAGATTAGGAAGATCTACGAAATGTGCTCTTAGGAATGCGAATGCAGCATGGATCTCGTTGTTCTGGAGGAGCATCGCCGCTTTAGAAATGGCAGCTGCTTCATTCATATCCAAAGCGTCAACAATTGTTATTATGTTTTCCTCAGCGCGTTAAAATGGGGCTCTGGGGGAAGCGATACTCCTAGTAAAATTTCCCTTATGGAGGAAATTAGTTCATAGAATTGTATCTTCTATTTTAAAGATTAGGTCTGTCTAGGTCATTCCATCATTATTTAGGTGATTTTAGGTGATATCATCCTGACTAGGTTTTTTTAGGTACTTCCAAATTTGCATGAATGATAGTACAAGACGCAAATCGTATAAAAAACCTATCATTATCATGTTTAGGAGAACGGGAAAAAATAGGTGAAAACCTAAGAATCCGGTCCCTAATTATAACAGAGAAATGTATGTAATTGTTTCTATTCTAATAACGTTGACAATGTTAGTTAACGTATTGAGTCTGCGAGAGGTGTTGTTACCAGGTATGTACACAAAGCATCACGTGGACAAGCTAAGAGAGTTAAGAATGAGGGAGGAAGCGGTGAATTTCCTGTAGCTACTAGGTATTGTCAGATTCCTGTAAAGACTGATTCTTATAATCTCCCGTTCTCCGGTATGTCACTGTTTAGATATTTGTTACTTAAAATATAAAAATAAATGTTTGTATTCCAATCTTTACAGATGACCCTAGGGGTAAGAACGGAATCGGGCTAAGATGACGCAGTTCCTGCGAGTCGGACTTTTTTTAGTTTCCTTGTCAATGTTTTCATAGCAGTCATAAGGGGAAAAAAGATTTGTGCTAAAAGTTATTAAAAAAATAGAAAACAACTTTTTACAAATACAAATTTTTTTAAATGCGCTTAAAAACTTTAACTTTCAAAAATGTCATATAATTTTTCACATTATTATAAAAAGGTAATGGTTAATTTATTAGAAAAATCAGTCGCACGTTTGGTAATAATACAAAAAGTTGAATAAAACTTTAAGTAAAGAGAAATCAAATACATTTTAAATCTCTATTTCAGTTTCAAAATTTTAAATCATCAATATAAATTATTGAGAGGTTGTAAAAAATAACGTTTTCGATGTATTTTTGCACGTCGAAATTGATTTTTTCAGTTTTGTGTAATTTTGATTTTTAAGAGTTTCATCCGTAAAAAAAAAAAAAAAAAAAAAAAAAAAAAAAAAACATGTTCAATAGTTTATTTCGCCTAACCGGATCCGAACATCTAGAGCCTTCAGTTGTAAGATTTTCAAATTGTTCATCACTTATACGTAGGTGAGGGATTTTTTTTTTTTTAAAGCTACTTTAACATGGATTGCACTTTCCATAAGGCATTTATTTTTGTCTGTTACATTGTTATGAAGCACTTTCATAAATTCAACAATATTATCAGCACATTTCGCATTTCGCATTTGGTTCGCATTCTGGTTGCTTTTCAGTTCTATATACACAAAGCTACATTAAAACATTTAAGGTATAACTGCAATTTGTGTAAAAAAGGTACGTGGTAGAAAAAAAAAACAAAAAACGATTACAGTTTTGGAATAAGCACACCAAATTTAGTACATTAGTCCTATTTTGAAATAATAGTGATTGGGCTCAATCTAGAGCAACAAATTATGGTACCAGTCTGAATTTCGTGAGACAATTAGATCAAAAGTTACGGGGGTGGCTGTGCTGGCGTAATATTACGCTAGCACAGCCACGTTTTCTCGGAAACGGCTGGAGCGACGAATTCGTGATTGGTGTCAATCTAGAGCAACAAATTATGGTACCAGTCTGAATTTCGTGAGACAATTAGATCAAAAGTTACGGGGGTGGCTGTGCTGGCGTAATATTACGGTAGCAGAGCCACGTTTTCTCGGAAACGGCTGGAGCAACAAATTCGCAATTGGTTTCATTCTAGAGCAACAAATTAGCAACAAATTATGGCACCAATCTGAATTTCGTGAGACAATTAGTTCAAAAGTTACGGGGGTGGCTGTGCTGGCGTAATATTACGCTAGCACAGCCACGTTTTCTCGGAAACGGCTGGAGCGACAAATTCGTGATTGGTGTCATTCTAGAGCAACAAATTAGCAACAAATTATGGTACCAGTCTGAATTTCGTGAGACAATTAGTTCAAAAGTTACGGGGGTGGCTGTGCTGGTGTAATATTACGCTAGCACAGCCACGTTTTCTCGGAAACGGCTGGAGCAACAAATTCGTGATAGGTGTCATTCTAGAGCAACAAATTAGCAACAAAATCTGGTACCAATCTGAATTTCGTGAGACAATTAGATCAAAAGTTACGGGGGTGGCTTTGCTGGCGTAATATTACGGTAGCAGAGCCACGTTTTCTCGGAAACGGCTGGAGCAACAAATTCGCAATTGGTGTCATTCTAGAGCAACAAATTAGCAACAAATTATGGCACCAGTCTGAATTTCGTGAGACAATTAGTTCAAAAGTTACGGGGGTGGCTGTGCTGGCGTAATATTACGCTAGCACAGCCACGTTTTCTCGGAAACGGCTGGAGCGACAAATTCGTGATTGGTGTCATTCTGGAGCAACAAATTATGGTACCAGTCTGAATTTCGTGAGACAATTAGTTCAAAAGTTACGGGGGTGGCTGTGCTGGGGTAATATTACGCTAGCACAGCCACGTTTTCTCGGAAACGGCTGGAGCGACAAATTCGTGATAGGTGTCATTCTAGAGCAACAAATTAGCAACAAATTCTGGTACCAATCTGAATTTCGTGAGACAATTAGATCAAAAGTTACGGGGGTGGCTTTGCTGGCGTAAGATTACGGTAGCACAGCCACGTTTTCTCGGAAACTACTGGAGTGACAAATTCGTGATTGGTGTCATTCTAGAGCAACAAATTAGCAACAAATTATGGTACCAGTCTGAATTTCGTCAGAGAATTAGATCAATAGTTACGGGGGTGACTGTGCTGGCGTAATATTACTGTAGCACAGCCACGTTTTCTCGGAAACGGCTGGAGCGACAAATTCGTGATAGGTGTCATACTAGAGCAACAAATTAGCAACAAATTCTGGTACCAATCTGAATTTCGTGAGACAATTAGATCAAAAGTTACGGGGGTGGCTTTGCTGGCGTAATATTACGGTAGCACAGCCACGTTTTCTCGGAAACGGCTGGAGCGACAAATTCGTGATATGTGTCATTCTAGAGCAACAAATTAGCAACAAATTCTGGTACCAATCTGAATTTCGTGAGACAATTATATCAAAAGTTACGGGGGTGGCTGTGCTGGCGTAATATTACGGTAGCAGAGCCACGTTTTCTCGGAAACGGCTGGAGCAACAAATTCGTGATTGGTGTCATTCTAGAGCAACAAATTAGCAACAAATTCTGGTACCAGTCATAATTTCGTCAGACAATTAGATCAAAAGTTACGGGGGTGGCTGTGCTGGCGTAATATTACGGTAGCACAGCCACGTTTTCTCGGAAACGGCCGGAGGAACAAATTTGAAAATAGTGTAACAAATTAGCAACAAATTACTGAGTATGTTAGAAGTTGGGGTTGCAATGTTGCTGTTCCAGCGTAAGAGGGCTAGTCGTGAAGGTCAATGCCTCCCATGAAGTGATAGCTGGTTGATTTACTTCCTTCATATCATCTATGTTACCTTACGGTAGTCATCCGAAAGATTTAGTTCAACAGTGCCAGGAATGTCAATAAGAAATTGTGGTCCGAGTTCTTCTTCGTCTATTTCCTCTTGGTCCATGTCTTCCAGGAAATATTTGGTGGTAATGCTAATATATCAGCTACTTTTTTTTTTGTTGGGCGCATCTTCATCTAGGTCATTACCATCTAGGACATCCAGGGTGCAGCGAGGAATTTCCCCAGCGAGCCCAGAGATGAGAAAATTCCTGCCGGAGGTGGGACCCGAACCCACCATCTCCCGCTTATGAATCCAAGGCGCTAGCCACTAGACCACGGGAGACCCCTATATCAGCTTCTATTTCGAGAATAAATAGGCCACAGCATCCTCCGTTGTTTTGAAAACTGAAGGAATATACGTGTTCTACACATAGAAACAAATATACTCATAGTAGCAGCGTCCTATTTATAGGACGGTAGATTCAATTGCAAATTAAAATTAGATGAAAATATATTTTCAATAAACTATTACTTAGAATAATATTTTCAACAGTTCTAATTCAGAAAATAAAAGAAACAGTTACTTACCATTTTGTTTGTAGGAATAAGAGACAAAGAAAATAAGGACTTAGGGAGCAGTTGTGAATCACTACTTTATTATCCCAAAGGAGAATACTGAAAAAATGTGGGTCTAAACACTTGGAAATCTTAGACTGACATGTCTTGAGATGATATTAGGGTGAAGGGAAGTTATCCTGCATCTCCTAATTCTGTCAGGTCCTAAACAGCGACTGTCCTACAAATAGGACGCTGCCACCTAATGGGTTAAGAAAATATTGAAGGAGTTAAGAAAACCCTAATAACAATAGTTCACATCTACATGGATGGCTCTTAGTTTAGCTCCTAATTTACATGAAAACATTTTAATAATGGATGTTTCTTATTGGAAATTTAATGTAGATTCTATGAATGTGGTCGCCATTTACGATACATAGAATAGAAATCCGGAAAACACTGTTTTTCATAAGAAAACCAAATAGTTTTGAAAATAGACAAAAGTTTGAATAGCTCTGCTACATGTTGTGATAGGACGCTCATTTCCCTTAAAACCCTTAAAATGATGACATCTCAATGTGGGACACCCTGTATATATATATATATATATATATATATATATATATATATATATATATATATATATATAATATGTGTATACAAAATATATTAATATTTTTCCAATAATAATGTTTCCTGAAAACCAGATCTTAATATTAACGGTACTATTTGTAACTATTATAGATATCATTTTTGCCAATGAAATTACAGACGCACTACGTACTAAAATTAAATTTTACATCGCAATAAGCAAATATTGAATATTTTTATATAAAGTGAATTCTGGTGTAGTTTATTTACAGATTTTTTCTACCTCCCATTTTTCTTAAAAAGGATAATAATAAAGCAATTTAAATTCCATCGAGGAACAGGAATATGAAAATAGCCATAGAAACTGAAACTAATCGAGCCTGCCTTCTAGGATTCTTCGAGAAATATTGGAAGTTCTTTTCTTAAGAATCTAGGTCATCACATTGTTCAGAGGACGGCCCTTTTTGATTTCATTTGTCAGGCTACGTTCTTTAGTTGCTCAATGCTCAGGAAGGATTCTTCATTTTTTTCTCTTCGACGAATTCTGAATATGATGTGGTATTCACAATAATAATAAGAATAATAATTATCTCAATAATAGTATTCAATCGTTATCATTTTATTTATTTAAATTTTAACGTCCATTTCTTATTTTAGGACGGCTTATCTATAGGTTGCCACACTTTTCTAGCCATAGGGCACTTTTTTCGAATGACTAGCCTCCACTCTTTGTGGGAATTGAACCCAAGACCTTCGGCACGGAGTGCATAAGCCTTAGAACTCGCGGCCACCCGTTATCATTATGTACAAATAACACGCCTTGCTATATAAAAACATAAATTAAACCACTACTAAATGCTTTGTGAAAAGATAATAGACCGTTAATATTGAGAATGAGTACATAAACAGGGTTCCGCCATATGTTGAAGAAAACTACATTGTCGTGGTTGTGTTTTTGCCAATATTTCGGATTGACATTCAAGCCTTCTTCAGGGCTATGGAGGAGAGGGACAACAGCTCCGTTTCATGGAGGTTACATTTCTTGAAATGTAACCTCCATGAAACGGGAGAAATATATGTAACTAATTCTAGTAAATGAAGTTTTATTCAACACTAGCTGTTACCCGGCGTGCAATGCTACACCTACTTTCTGCCTTTGACTCTTTCCGTATCAACATCTACCTGTATACCCATTTACGTCAAAATCAATCAAACGGTGTGAACAGAGGCCAGCGCCACAGCAGTTCTGAAAAAAAAAAACTGTATTCATTTTTTTTTTCTATGTTGATTTCTTTATAGTTATTACATTCTGTATATGAATACATCTGGTAATATGATACAATTTGAGGGAAATTGACTACTGTCAATTTCAGTCTTGATTAACGCCAAAAAGAAGCTCAGATGACGTTGAAAAGGGCCTACCAAAACTCCCTTCTGCTCCGACCATTAGCTGGAATAGAAGAGAGATCGGTGACCCGCTGGAGAGAGTGGGTTGGTGACACTCGACAGGATGAGGACTTCAGGAGTTTTATGAGTGGAAAGTTTAGGCTGGAAATGTTGAAATCGGGATAATATAACATCTTTAACGAGAGGGTTATTGAGGTATTTTTGAGGTTAAGGTTTGAAATGTTTTATGCAACATTGACTATGGTTATTAGGACATTGAATTGGAATGTTTTGAGTGCGTCTAATGATCGATCTTTTCACGGTTACACAGGGTTCTGATCCGTACGTCCAAATGGGTTGTAGTAATGATTTTTAAAGGATTAGTTTGTTTTCAGTACATCAATCTCATTTGTGGTTCAACTCCAAGTGTGACTTGTGGTTCGGTAATCCAAGTGTATCTATGTATGTACTGATATATTATCCAAGTGCTTAGAAATGAAAACATCATTGAAATTATGTTTTTGTAATTGATCTAAAAATGTATTTCATATTTCGTCTCGTAAAGAACTTTAAGATTAAACTTGGAATCTGCGGGTAATAAAATAAGTGAAACATCTAGCAATAATCTTCATATACCTACTTTAAGTAAGTTTGTTCTTCAAGTTAGGTGGGAATATATTGAGGAGGATGAAGCAGAAATATCAATGTTGGCATTTATTGCTTTGTGAGGCAGCTCCATTTTTTACATTGTTGGTAAAGTAAAAAAAAAAAGTTTTTAAATTTTATTTCTTGTTATTTTTTTCATTTTCTTTTTCTTATCATAACATAACCACCTACATATGAAAGTTAGCCCATAAGGACCCTATCCTACCTTTTTTAGAGTGGTGGTGTCAGGTTTAATGGTTAAAAGTTGCCTCCTTATTGTACCAAGTTCTATAAATTACCCACGATTTACGTTTTTTTCCGTAAACTAAAGTGAACAAAATATTTAAGAGTAGGGGATGGTTGTACGCAGATGGGAAGTGAATAGTCGAATTCAGACAGTGCAGTTGCTGTGATTCCACTATTGAAGTGACCAGAGATGCTTCCTTGTTGTACCACGAGATAGGGATAGTTTTTAAATCCATGATAATGTTATGAAAATCCCAACAAATTGAGCTGCTTCCTTATTGCTACTTGCCTGTCAATTGTATTCCTTTAAAGTTAATCTCTGTATCCAACATTATACTTCTCCAACGATCAACATTGGTGGGGACCGTGGTATAATTAAATCTTCTAGTATACGTGTGTAAACTCGTTTAATAGATGGATGATAGGTGCAACATTGAAAGCAACATGTACAGAAACTTCAACACTCATCTTAACAAAACTGTAGTAAGCAATATTATTGATAAGGTGGCCTTCATATAGAAACTGACACTATCGCAAGATTTATTTATTAAATATCTAAATTTTAGGTGTATTTATCCACGAAAATGAGCTTTCCGGACCATGAATGGATTTTCTTAAATCTTATTACGAATCCATCACAAAATTCTCTATACCATTTAAGTTCTTTTCTAAAATCAGCATGTTTTTTTTTTCTTTTTTATATTACTATTTCTCTTTATTGGTCATTGCATTCTGTTCATGGATACATCTTTTAATATTATGCAATGTAAAGGTCTGTGCTCAAGGCCTCCCAACTTCATCCTCGATGCATCTTAACCTTCCAGTAGTGGCGCCCCTTTTTGGGACATCCATAGTGGCGCTACACCTCACAGGTGCAAACCCTATTTCGCGCGGAAAAATGTGCCTCAGCAACTTAATTACATTGCTATTTGAGAGAAATAACAGAAAACTGCAGACTTGATAACAAAACAACACTTTTGTTTTTGCGGGGGTCATAAGAAACCATCGTTTTCGATGAAATAGAATCATGTTTTGTTCGATATGAAATAAAATATTAATATAAAATATGAAATTGAATAATCAATCTATTTATAGGAGTTGTTACGTCTAAACCCGGCCATATTTAAAAACACTCTGCTGTTATTGGTATAAGTGCCAAATTTCTCATTAAAAAAAAAAAAAAAGTATCATGTTTCATGACTACAATATTACTAGGTACTGTTAGTGGAGTCATAATCCACTTTATGTTAAAATATATAATATTTGTTATGTACTAGGTTATCCCATAGACATGAATCATGTCCAAATACATAAAATATGAATATAAAATATGTCAATAAAATATAATATATGTATATAAAATATGAAATAAATATGAATATAAAACACATGAATATGAAATAATAATTAATTTCGTTTAGAGCCTTCTGCTCAAATTCAGGAACATAAATATGCTTTAGGTCCACCCGACAAACCTAAGTAATGTACTGTATAACATACAGTCTTCTTTTTCGTACATGGCCACCGCACATTTTTTTTGACACTTTTTTGTAACGCTTTTTTTCAGTTTAATCATCGCTAAAGCATATTTATGCTAATAACAACGTCCTGTGATCCTGTGTTGCTAAAATGTATATACGAGGCCATCTTAAATCTTATTCTACAGGATATTCATGTAAAAAAGGATAGGAAACCACACGAATAGTGGCGCTGTACCTAGCAGTTGAAGACTAATGTTTACTCCTCTCATTTATTCTACGATCGAATAAACTCACTCACATACTCATAGATGATAGCATAGTAAGATAGAGAACGAAACGTGTAAATATCTCATGTCTGTAAAACTTACGTGAGTTGTGGCGCGGCACCTGAGAGGTGACGAGGGCAGCCACTCACAATGATGACCTCACAAAAAGGCGTCAATGCGACTGGCTGGTGGAAAAACGGAAATCCGGAAGATACTAAAGCGGAGATCCCGCCAAAACACGGCTGCCAACCGTGATCCAAAAAATAAAAAAAGTATGCACCTCTCAGGTGCGCGCCACTAACGGAGGGTTAATCTACAAAAATTATAATAAAGTATTTGTTTAATAGCATTATTACCCTGAATTGTGACTTCAGGTAGGATAGCATTTAGTCCCAAACGCAATATTATGTTTTATTACTTTTAAACTTTTTCAGCAGTTTGTAATGGCAGACTCATTATTTTCAAATGGGTCTTTTATATTTTTCATGGGATCTTTTTTGGAATATCCTTCTATTCTTCCATTTTCTTTTAATGGTTCAGTAGTTCTTCTAGTTCAATGGCGTTAAAATATTGTTCCATTTTATTGAAAATTTTATCTAATCTTTCAAGCAAGATGCAGTCATTCGTATTAATTCTCTTAGTTTTTTCTCCGTAAGTGATGGCGTCTCGTGCTTCCAGACAATTCCTAGCTTAAACCTGAGTGAACATTTTTAGACTCCTCCTTTGAACAATAGAGGATTATTTTAATAGGCGGTGTGCTATTTGCCCTACAGTAAAAAGTATAATAGTTTTAATTCTTTAACCAAAGACGTAACAACGTATTCTTCGTGGCTTTCTTCTGAGTTTGGTCGCATGATGTTTTAGCTCATGTATTTTCTTTAAATCCATCAATATTTCTTCCCCTTGAACATATTAATGTTTAGGAACGCTCTCCTTTATTTTTAATACATTATGCTGAGCTATAGACATTTTGTTTAAATGATTCGGATTTTATCAATTAACAACAAGTAGTATCTTGAGTTACAAATTTCTGGTACCATGTCCATCTTTTCTTATTTTTTTTTTTTATTCGCTATTATTTTCTTACCATTAGGGGATTTACTAACTTTGTTGACATGTATTAATTTTTTTCCATACTAATGGACAAAAGGATGGTCATAAGTATTAAATGCGTTAATACTACGTTTTATTTTTGGATGGTGGTTTTCCTTTCCAAAATGGGATAAGCAATAACTCTATCTTACAAAAAACGGGCGTGAGCTTGTAAATAAATTGACCCTAACATTTTCGGAATTAAAGTCAAATACATAATAGTCAAAATCCACTAGCTATTATAACAAATCTCTTCTTTATTAGAACAAGCTTGGAACCAGGAAATATCTTCGGGTTCAGACATTTCTTCGAAAACGTTTTCCTAAATTTTACACCTCTTATCGGCCATCGTTATTGATAGTTGGTGGGGTACATTGATAGCTTGTTAAGTAAAATATTTTCAATTTAATCTGCATAAAATGATGACTATTGTACTAAGAAATATGTCTTGTTTAAGGGTGATAAGCATTAAATGTACACTCGTGAGATCAAAAATAGGTACAACTATGGCTGCAATTTTATAGCCTTATAGTTTCTCTTGACTTTCTTTATCTGTTTCTTTATATTTTTACTAGTTTTCATAGATCTACGTATTACAAAGGCGGTTTAAAACGGGAAATAATTTGATCTGTATTAACAAATGACGCAGGGGTTTTTCCCCCGTACACATAAATATATATATATATATATATATATATATATATATATATATATATATATATATATATATAGGGGAAGGTGTTGTACCTTTGACCACTTTGCACAATTGAATTTTTTTTAGCTTGAATATTGAGGCTAAATTCTTCTTTTTTTTTTTATTTCATTGTAAATAGTATTCTATTGTTTATCATATTTAATTTTTTCAAGGTTCTAACTTTACATTTAATATTTTTTATTAATTTAAAAAAAAATATTCGTACAGTGGTCAACAACATGTAGTTGTACCTTTGACCATGGGGCGTTGTACCTCTGACCACGTAAAAACAACACATCAGTGCTGAAAAAAAATTGTATTGAGTAATATTATAATTAATTGTAAGTTTAATAAATACAGGACATGGATGTAGGCATAATAAAAAGCTATTATTGAAATTATGTTGTGCTTAATATGCTGAAAAATCCTGTCAAATCGATAATCGTTTTAGCTGTCAAGGAGATCCGCTAGCAATAGTAGGGTATGGAAGTTAAGCCACAATGTCTTCAACTTCAATATCATCCAAATTTTCATCTTCTCTCGTAAACTAGTCACTTAAAGTTTGTTTTTTCAAATATTGGATCTTAAACATTGGACATTTAATACCACAGATCTCTGCGACTAAATATGTAATAGTCTTTTTACTTTTATTTTTAACAAGTATAAAATTTCCTTTTTCCAAATCATATTTTTCAAATTGTTGCTGGTTAAGTCGATAACTCATGACATTTATCACACAGATCAACGTCACTTTCTCCTGAAGAAATTTCAGTGTCAGTATCGGAATCTGAACTGTCATTAGAATAATTTTCTTTTTATTTACAACATTTTTAGGAAGGGGTTTTATTTGTAGGTGGTGTCTTACGTTTAGGGTGTTGCTTTGGTTTTTATTTCACCTTCAATAATTAGCTTTTCAGGAATATCCATCAGGATACGAGGTTTCCCTTTAGGCCGGCCCCTATTTGACATTTTCCTTGCCTCCGCTTTTCGATGAGGTCTTACAACTTCAAGTGCTACACTGAGGATTAATAAAGTCAGTTTGAACTTACTTAATTTATTATTTAAAAATTCTTTGAACAATTGAAGCAACCAATATTAATTTTTAAAAAAATGTAGCAGAAGGACATAAAAGTTGAATTATGTAAAAATCACTCGGGCGTATTGTACCTTTGACCTGGTCAAAGGTACAACAACTAGTCGTGGTCAGAGGTACAACACCCTGGTAGTACAAATTAAAAAGTATGCTAAAATCTTTAGGGTTAAGATAAATCAATTTCAGAAGGTACACCATCTTTCTTATTGTAATAGCTACTTTGCCAAATGATTTCCATCTAAAAATACTTAATACAAAAAATATTATGGGGCAAAACGTCATCAATAAATAACTTACATTTTTATGATAGAAATGGATAAGAATTTTTTGCAAGAATCCTCTTTGACTTGAATAATCCAAATTAGGTTGCACAAGCCCTCTAATGAAGGAAACAACACTGATTACACCAAAATTTATAAAATGTTTTTACGTGCCTCGATAGCCTCGGTGGTCAAAGGTACAAGACGGTCAGAGGTTTAACACCTTCCCCTATATATATATATATATATATATATATATATATATATATATATATATATATGTGTGTGTGTGTGTGTGTGTGTACACACAAACACAAACAAATTAATTGCACTACATGCTGTTTTTTCTATAATTATGAAAACTCTTCTCTTCGCCAAAAGGCCATCTGTTCATATCGGAAAAAGCTACACGTTACCTAAAAAGGTTAATTCAGGAATGTAAAAGAATATAGGTATAAAATGAAGAGGTTATGTTGAGCCATTGATAGCTAGCGATAGCAGGCATAATAGCGAGCTATATTGTGGAATGTTCTTGAAATGAGAATACACTGAATAGGGTGCTTGTCTTTATCGACTAGTCCCCTTATCATCTTCTCTCCTAGGGATGTAATAGACATTCTGCAATATGGCTGCCCCCAAAGGGTATCAATTTCGAAGTATGGACTGCAAAATTACCGTCAGGGAAAATTAACTCGAGTTATAAATTCGTAGTTACTTCTTACTACAATGCGCCTGAAACCGTTTGTACTTTTGCAGTGGGCTATTTTTCCCCCCTTAAGAGGCACCAAATGAATACGAATTTTGTAAATTCATTTGACGGGGAACGTTGTTAAATGAAATATGAAGCGGCTGTATCTTCTGCTAATTGAATGCTATTCCATTCATCTAATTGCAGCGTGAGAGTTTTATGCAAAGAGATTAGTCCCATAGGGGGAATACTAAAGTATCTTGGTGGACTGATGAAGCGAAACGCCCTTCTCTGAATAATTATAGCGTTAATTTCTACACTCATCCGTGGCATCGAATAATAACGCTTTTGTAGTTTATAGGTACTCCAAATGAAATTTAGAGCTGCCTAACAGAATAAATAAATAAACTAAAATTAGCAGATATTATTGACTGCTTTGGAGGGATTTCGGTGAGTTCATCTAAACTAGGTGGGGACATGAGATAGCTTATTTGTGTAGATCCTAAGTTCAAAACTAAGATGTTCTAGGTAGTTGTTAACAGCTTATTAAGTCTTCAATAGTTTTGTATTTTAATTACATTTTTGCCGTGAAAACGTTTCGGCTATAAGCCATTTTTAATCCAATAGTCTGTAAAATACAATTAATTATACTGGTTGGGATATTAAGTTAAAATATGATCATGTTGATACATTAGTATACTCTAATTTTTATGTTTATTATTTGTTCATATTTTAACTTAATATCGTAACTAGTATAATTAATTATATTTCACAGACAATTGGATTGAAAATGGCTAATAGCCGAAACGTTTCCACGACAAAAACGTAATTAAAATACAAAACTATTGAAGAGTTAATAAGCTGTTACCAACTACCTATGAGATAGGTGGAAACATGAGATAGCTTGTCTACGTCTTGGGTCGTGGATTCGATTTCAACTAGGTCTAAAGAGTTTCCCTCAGAACGAATAATGGTTCATCCTTTATTAAACCTTTATCCTGGCTAGAATATAATCTCAATAGTCTTGGTATTTCATTAATAAAATAACGTTAAAATAATAATAAAAAAATAAAACGTATGCTACCTATAGATTGAAAACTAACAGTACAAATAATTTCATTATAAATTTATTTATGAGAATAAATAAGATAAAAAATAATTGTTCATTTGTAAACTTCAAACTATTAAAGCTTGACTGTATAATAACCAAGATATTATTCGTCCTAGATAATTGAATTTAATAAGATAATCATTGGATCATAACATAACAGAACACTTTTCATCTAACAAGGGGAGTACAGGGTGGTGGGGTCGCCGATCTATATTTCTGGTGAGAAAAAATGTATAATGCTAGTTTACTTGAAAAAGTAAAAATATTTTTTTGCCCTGACGAAATGTAAATTATAATATACATAATATACCTCGCAGTTTTTTGCCCTTAAGCACAAGTAAAGAATCAAACAACATAATACAATAATTATTGTTTAAAGAGTTTATTTATTATTTAATATATACTATACAAGAAATAGATTAGTGGATAAATCATGTCGATAGCATTTTCCAAACTTGAGATATAAAATAAAAAATGTTCAACATATTTTATTTTATTTTTCGGCATCTAAGGTCAATTGGACGAAACTCTCGAACACGTATCGACTATTTCTTGATGCAGAGCCACGAGATAAAAATGGGCCCAATTGTTGACTCCACCACTGCATCCGGAATGTTGTAGTTTCTCACTTCTTGAACTACTAGTTACGCTGTATCTACAATTAAAGGAGCAGCACCCACAAACGTTCTGTAGGAATACACAAATAGCCCAGCTCGAAGGGACTCTGTCTCTTAGATTTATATATTCTCGTTTCGTTCGGAAAAAAAATATGTTACGAACTGACATGAGCATACTTAAGGATTTTCGTTTCGATATCATATATAATATTAAGTTATATTTTTTGATCATTTTTACTTAAATAAATGAAAAGACCAATAGTTTTCTTATGCACACACCTTTTTCCCTAGAGGCCTATCAAGCAATTTAAATAGATTAACATTTAGATAGATTTGATGTGTAAATATTTTTTCCTTGTGCGAGTGTAGTTACAATTCACATATTTGCTTATTGTGTGTGAACTCAAATTGCTGATAAATTTAAAAAGAATACAATGATGCAATGTCAAGAGTGTAGATTACTTTAAATTGTAAACTGCCAGCCAATGGAGCCTATTACAGATATAAATATCTGACCTAATTTCCAAACCCTCTTAGGCCTTGGACTCGTTGGACGCTTTGACAGGATTGGACGCGACGTAAAGTTAGTTTACGACTCGCTTCAGGCCAGCCAATCTCTCTTCATTTTTCTTGATGTCTACTCTTTGAATCCTTCTCTCCCTTCAGAACGCCATACATTGCCAGAAAATCTAATTCCCTGTAGGAAAAAAATCGTGGATATATTTCGGGACTTATTGATCCTACCACCGTGTACTCCCCTCGTTAGTACTTTTAATTTACAAATATGTTACGGCCGAGTACAGAGAGTGTTACAATACTTTGTCTAACTTTATTGTATTAATAAGCGATAAGAATCGACTCCTTCATTTTTTATAAGAACATCAAGCTTTATCGACCACTAAAATGCCAATAACAGTAATAGTTAGTGACTGCTGGAAATCATATAACTTCCTGCAAACTAAAGGGTTTCAACTGTTAATCATTTCTACAATTTCTTTGAGCCCGATATTGGCGGGGGAATATTCCACTAGTAAAGATGTTGAATTCATGTTTAAGTCAAGGCGTCCTGACTAGAAGGAACCAAGAACGTATCATATTTAAAGCGATAGCAAAGTCCGTACTATTCAGAAACCCGTGAAAACACGATTCAGATATCGATAAAGAAGACTATTATATGTTTATTTAACCAATAATCTTTTTGTTTAATAAGTGAACATTTTTTAAACATAAACGTTTTAGCGTGCATTAAAAAAAATATTTAATTACAGTTTAAACAAGTTTTTTCATTGCAATTAAACGTGTAAGATAAAAACTTAAAGTGTTTTGCGACATTTGTTTTCACGTTTTTATTTTTATTTAGATTGAAATAAAGCAGAATGTGAAGTTTCACGAATATGTGTGTTGATACATTAATTGCTCTGATTTACCAATAAGCGTTTGTTAATCCGCTTACCAGACATTTGAAATGACGCTTATCCTAATTTAAATATATATATATATACATATATATATATATATATATATATATATATATATATATATATATATACATACATATAAGTATATATGCAGGGAGTTTCAGGGTTAGCTGGCCAAACTGAAAATATAAACTAAGGACCTCAAAACAAGAAAAAAATTTCCTCTGAAGGTATGTCCGCAAACGCTTTATTTAGGAGATATTCACACCTAAAGATTAGACTTAGGTTTATTAAATAAATGCAATTTATTTGTTCTAACTACTTTATCGATTAAACTTAAACATTAAATTCATATTAACTATTGTTCAAATTGATTTCCTTCAGTAATAAGACCGGTTCGGCATCATTGTTCAACAGCAGGAGTTGCATAACGGCAGTGGATATGTGTTATTGTTTCGCAAGATTCAATTATTCTTCTTCGTAAGGAATTGAGATCACTCACCGGCATTGACTTTTTGTTTAATGTCACCCCTAACAAAAAATTCCAGTGGTGTCAGGTCCGGAGAGCGTGCAGGCGAAGCCACTGGTCCTCCAAGGCCAATCCATTGATTGGTATAATTAACATTTAGGCTTTGCCGTGGACCTCTTTTATATTAGTGGACATAACTTCTCTTTGAAAAACATTTAATATGAATCATAATGTTTATTATAAAGTAGTTAGAACGAATAAATAGTTTTTATTTATTTCATATAACGTAAATAATTCATAAAAATGAAAATCTTTAGGTGTGCATATCTCCTAAACAAAGCGTTTGCGGACATACCTTCAGATGAAATTGTTTTCTTTTTTTGAGGTCCTTAGTTCATATTTTCAGTTTGGCCAGTTATCCCTGGAACACCCTGTATATATATATATATATATATATATATATATATATATATATATATATATAACACATCAATGAACTTCGCTATAGAACATTCTGAACTAATCCCAACATAACATAGCATTCTGAACTACTATCAAAATAATCATAATAGGTCCACTGGAGTAGAGTTTTTCTGATTTGTATTTTCGAGCCGTTCATTTTTAAAATTTGCGTTCATTTACGCAAAAACGTTCCGAGTGTTCTATATATCCAGTTTTATTGTAAATTATATATTTTTAAATATTTTTTTTCTTTTATCTTCCCCGCGTATCAGCAGATAGACTTTTTGGTAGTTTTTTTTTAGTGAACTCAAAATGAAAGTCATTGATTAAATACGCTATTTTTCTAGATGCGAAACTGTAGACGGAGTATTATGGACTTACATCATGATGACGAGGTTCATATTATTTGGACCATTCAAGTTAAGCTTCTACCGTGATAAAATCTTCAGATTAGAGATTCAATAGTGTTACTGTTCTGCTGTTGAAATTCCTCGTATCAATCAAGAGAGAATAGGAGATGTCACGTGGGATAGCCACAGCAACCAGAGACCACACGTCATCAGCTGACCCGAACAGGAATGGTTCACCATAGGATTCACAGGCCAATTAGCTCACAGATTCATGAGGGGCTTATTAGTCGTTGGATGGTACTTATTTTTATTTGTTATTATTCATTTATAAGTAGATAGAAATTATTTTATCCGGACGATATCATGCGGTCTTAAATTCAAACTTCTGTAACTATTATATTATTAACATATTAATTTCGAATATATTGGAATATTATCATATTACTCTATAACAAAGGTAATATAAGATACTCAAATACATGCCTGTAAAAATTAAACGAACTTTAGTTAGTGGAGAGATAACCGGAAATAAAAAAAAATTAATTGGTTCTAACAAGTAGAAAAAAATATTAAAAGATTTAGGAGTAGATGGAGATAGTTAGCCGCTGTAGAGATACGAAGACAGGTATAGTTGGGATTCGGCTAGGAGAAAAACGTCAGACTTTCAAAAAGAAATCTGTATTTTGGACGTTTCGACTGCAACAATGGCAGCCTTCTTCAGCTAAAAAATATATACAACTTATAAGTAACGAAATTGTACAACTAGTAAGTAAAAGACAGGCAGAAATGAGCGGAGTATATATATAAATACAATAAATTTTAACCAATCTTATTTTTAAAAACCAATGAAAATACAGTAGTTGGAAAGTAAACAGCATGTAGAGAGTGTTAGTAAAAACAGTACAAAAAAAATTAAACAGTAAAAACAACGACCATTTTTTATGTAGTGAAAAACAAAATCTATTTTATAAGTGAAAACAATATATAACAATTAATATATAGATACATACCACTAGAGAATGCCTAGGGGGGAGGGAGGAAGACCTTGATGACAACTTAGGTAACCATGGTTGAATGTATGAGGGACATCAACTACACAGGGGGTTTTATAGTTTTGACTGGGGGAGGGGCGAGGAAGCGGTAAGTCGGTAAAGATGAAAGAAGAGCAATTGCTGGGTTGTAAAAGCGGGTTGTAAAGGTGTTAAGAGTTTTGGGACACACAGGTAGAAAAATTGTCTGGAGCCTGGGAACAAAGATAAAAAGTCCGTCACGCAGGAGCTGCATAACTAAGCACTTTCCTCAGAATTTGGGTAGTGTAGACTGCTTTCAGAACAATTTGCTTAAAATATCCTACATAAATAAAATAAAAACATGAATAGTTCTCTTTTAATTTTGTAATGAGTAACTGATAAATTATTAATTTGCTTCAAGAGTTATGTTTACACATGGTACCTACTACACTACGTAATAAATACAAAAAACCTCATATTATCGTATTTTGATCTAACGCAGGAACCGGATACAGTCCCTCTAGCGCTCCTTGCGGCGCCTTTGTGACCCTACGTCTAGCTGCCTTTTCTATTGAAATATATTACAAAGTAAACCCCCCTTTCCGATTGACCGATTCAGCTCATTTTTACAACACTTCTTTCTCATGAGTTACCCACGACGTATACCGCGTTTCGTTACATTAAAGCAGAAATTACGACCAGTATGAGTATATTAGTAATTTGGGTCCGGAGTAAACCCCCCCTCCTAAAGAACCGATTTAGTTTATTTTTACAACACATATTTACCTGTAGGTTACCACTACGAATACCGAGTTTCGTCGAAATATACCAAAAATCACGGTTGGTAGTGGCGAATTGGTATTGTGGGTCCGGAGTAAACCCCCCTCCTAATGAACCGATTTAGTTTATTTTTACAACACATATTTACCTGTAGATTACCACTATGAATACCGAGTTTCGTCGAAATATACCAAAAATCACGGCTGGTAGTGGCGAATTGGTATTGTCGGTCCGGAGTAAACCCCCCCTCCTTATGATCCGATTTAGTTCATTTTTATATCTCACTTTCCTCTCTATATTACCACTACGAATACCAAGTTTCGTTGAAATATAACGAAAACTACGGCTGGCATGGTCAAATTAGTGTTTTGGGTTCGGGGTAAACCCCCCCTTCCGGTGGACCGATTTTGGTGGTTAACGAACTCGTTCAATCGTTTGCTAATTGAATGCTATATACCAAGATTCGTGACGAAAAAACAAAAACTCTGGCCGCTATCGTGTTAACAGACACATATATATATATATATATATATATATGCATATATATATATATATATATATATATATATATATATATATATATAGATATATATAAATTTTAACGGGGGTCATTTTCGCTGTCTACTAGGTAGGATCGATAAAGATTTGAAGAAATTTTTCAAAAATTCCGTCATGAGTCCAACCTCAATAGCTACTTTCCTTCGGAGGAAAGTGCTAAAAGGAGGTCAGGACAATTTATGGAAGACGGCGGAGTAGGCAGGGGAGATGTTTTGTTTGTCGGTTTTGTAATTAATGTTGTTGGGGTTTAAGTTAATGTGGACGCATTCGGAAATCTGTCGTTTTTTGGTGTTTCGTTCTGTGGAAAGTATTTTTGTGTCGTCAAAGTTGAAAGTGTGTTTTTTTGTTATGGCGTGTTTTGTGAGGGCGGATTTGTGGATTTCTTTGTTTTTTACTGTTCGTTTGTGTTGTGTTATGCGGGAGTGAATATAATTTTTGGTTTCACCTATGTATACTGCATTACAGGAGGGGGTTTGGCAAGGTATTTGGTAAATGCAGTGGGTAGTGCAGTCATAGGGAATGGGATCTTTGAGTTTGGTGTACAATGTAGTTAGTTTGTTAGTGGTTTTTAACCCAAAGTTTAGTGACGGGAGGGCTTTTTTTAAAGTCTTCGTGAGTTTTTCAGTCAGTCCTGGTGTGTATGTCAGGGAACGAAATATCTGGAGGGAGGATTCGAGGGAGGTATTGGGGGAGGTGGCATTGAAGGATTGGGATTTTATTTGTTTTATAAGCCGGTTTATGAGGTTGGGGGGGAATTGATTCAGTGTTAATATTTCGGTAGCTTTATTCAAGTTTTCATTGTGGAAGGACTCATGGGATAAGGAGAGGGCGCGGCGAAGAAGGTTTCGAGCTACATTGGTTTTCATGTGGTAAGGATGGGAAGAGTGGAAATTGAGTAAACGTCCAGAATATGTAGGTTTAGTATACCAGTGCCGTACTATATACGGCCCCCTACTATATCACTGCCCCCTAATTCTAATAACAATATACCTAAAGTAATTACAGACGTAGAGTATATATTAAAAACCCTACCATGTAAGGAGGAAGACTTAACCCGTTCCCAAATAGTTAACTCCATCACTAATTTCCTACAAACTCCGTCCCCTAATCCCACCCACCTTTCCACTGACTTCTACAAAGACCTGAAAGCCACCAGAACTTTCCTACACTCACACGACAAACAGATTATTTGCACCAAAGCTGACAAAGGGAACGTGACGGTCATAATGGACAGAACTGACTACGACAACAAAATGAATAACTTACTTAACGACACTAATACGTACACCCCTATCCCCGAAGACATCACCCTCAGACTGGAAAGACAATTTAATGAACATACCAAACAACTCCTACAGTTGAAAGAAATAGACAGAAAGACCCACCGCCAATTAATTTCTCACAACTCTCTCCCTCCCCGAGCTTATGGCCTCCCTAAAATTCATAAACCCGGAAACCCCCTCCGACCCATCATTTCGAATATTAATTCTCCCGCTTCCAAATTGAGTAAATTTTTGCTCCCCGCGTTACAAGCCTTAAGCCATAATAACCCGTACGATATAAAAAATTCTTACGATCTTATATCAAGATTATCTAATTTCACTGTACCCCCCGGACATATCCTGATCTCATTTGATGCCACATCCCTTTTTACCAACGTCCCTCTAACAAAAACGTTAGAAATTATCCAAAATAATTGGTCCTCTATAGAACCGCACAGCCCCCTATCTTTTCAATATTTTGTTGACAGCCTCAAATTATGCGTCAACAGTGGTTTTTTCAAATACAACGGACAATTTTACCAACAAATCGAAGGGTTAGCTATGGGTAACTGCCTTGCTCCAGACTTATCCTCGATCTTTCTTACTGACTTACTCAACACTTTCGTCCCACTGTTCCCCCAGGACATATCTTTCATTTGCAAGTATGTAGATGACCTCCTGCTAATTATCAGCCCCGATAGACTAACTGACATACTAGACTGCTTCAACTCCTATCATCCCAGACTACAATTTACGGTGGAGACTGAACAAGACCAACAACTCCCCTACTTGGACGTTCTACTTATCAGACAGACTGACGGCACTATCATCACAAACTGGTATACTAAACCTACATATTCTGGACGTTTACTCAATTTCCACTCTTCCCATCCTTACCACATGAAAACCAATGTAGCTCGAAACCTTCTTCGCCGCGCCCTCTCCTTATCCCATGAGTCCTTCCACAATGAAAACTTGAATAAAGCTACCGAAATATTAACACTGAATCAATTCCCCCCCAACCTCATAAACCGGCTTATAAAACAAATAAAATCCCAATCCTTCAATGCCACCTCCCCCAATACCTCCCTCGAATCCTCCCTCCAGATATTTCGTTCCCTGACATACACACCAGGACTGACTGAAAAACTCACAAAGACTTTAAAAAAAGCCCTCCCGTCACTAAACTTTGGGTTAAAAACCACTAACAAACTAACTACATTGTACACCAAACTCAAAGATCCCATTCCCTATGACTGCACTACCCACTGCGTTTACCAAATACCTTGCCAAACCCCCTCCTGTAATGCAGTATACATAGGTGAAACCAAAAATTATATTCACTCCCGCATAACACAACACAAACGAACAGTAAAAAACAAAGAAATCCACAAATCCGCCCTCGCAAAACACGCCATAACAAAAAAACACACTTTCAACTTTGACGACACAAAAATACTTTCCACAGAACGAAACACCAAAAAACGACAGATTTCCGAATGCGTCCACATTAACTTAAACCCCAACAACATTAATTACAAAACCGACAAACAAAACATCTCCCCTGCCTACTCCGCCGTCTTCCATAA